>MNCI01002986.1:241541-331426 GCA_015680685.1 Gnetum montanum
GGATACAATGTATTTAGGGGATGTAATTGAATAGGATAAGGGGGGCATGATGGGAAAATAGGGGATGTATCAGGAGTCGGGAATTTACTTATGAATGGTTTGATTAACCTAGTTACGTGCATCAGGAAAAATGTGATACCTTGTCATCACAACGAAGTGCATCTATGCACGAACGCCACCGATGTTTCATCCTGCAAACACAACTCCAAGAAGACAAGAAAAAAATAAATGAATCGGTTAACTAAACACTTTAAACAAGGAGATGGAGCCACCACATGCAATTTTCAAAGTAGACAGAATCATGAACAACATCAGCTTCATTAGGGTCTATGAGGCAAATTATGCATTAAGTTTTTGTGGAACATGAATAGCCAATTGCAGTAACACATCCTTTCAAGTTTTTGCCTAGTCATCAATGATGTCACCAGTTTATAGTCTTAGTGGACTATTACGAGTTAGTTTCACGTCATAACCCTTTGGACAATGCTAGTTTAGTGTCGTAGCGGACGGTGCGTTGCTAGTTTATAGTCATAGTGGACTGTGAAGAGGCAAACCATTTTACAGTCTTGGTGGACCCTGGATGCTATTTTCACGTCATGGTAGACAGATGTGGCAGTTTAGCGTCATACCAGACAGAGCTCTGTGGTGTCGGTTTATTATCATGAATCCAGGACATTCTATGGTATTAGTTTTAAGTCATGATGCTAGGACTGTTCTGTGGTATCAGTTTTAAGTCATGATGCTAGGATTGTTCTATGGTATCAGTTTTAAGTCATGATGCTAGGACTGTTCTGTGGTATCAGTTTTAAGTCATGATGTTAGGACTGTTCTGTGGTATCGATTTTAAGTCATGATGCCAGGACTATTCTGTGGTATCAGTTTTAAGTCATGATGTTAGGACTGTTATGTACCTCAAGTTCCTCTGATGTAGTACCGTTTCAGGTATAGATGATTTGTAGGATTAGCAAACTCGTTCCCATCCATGTCAGCAAGTTTAAATGCTCCATTATTGTATGCCTTGGTAATTAAGTAAGGCCCTTCCTAGTTGGCTGAGAATTTTTCTAGATGTTCACGGACGACCTTAAGGACTAGATTTCCTTTCTTAATCGGGTGTTTATGTAGATCATGTTTGTGTCATTGCTGCTGTTATTTCTGGTACCACTTGATTTGATCAAGCATTTGCACATGTTCTTCTTCCACTGAGTTAAGGTCAGCAATGCGCAGTTCATTATTTTGACTTTCATCGAGGAGGCCCGAGAGAGCTATCTGCAATGAGGGAACTTGTAACTCTAAAGGTAAAATAGCTTCAGACCCGTACACAAGACTATATGGAGTTTTACCTGTAGATGTTCGATGTGTCGTTCTGTATGCCCACAATGTGTAGACTAATTATTCATGCCATCGTTTCTTGCTCTGATTTAGCATCTTTTTGAGCACCATGATGACAGTTTTGTTTGTAGCCTCTACTTGATCATTGCTTTGTGGGTAGTAAGGTGATGAAAATGCATGTTTAATACCCAGGCTTTCACAAAAGCTTTTAGTATTTGCATTGCTAAACTGTGGCCCATTGTCAGTAACGATGGTCATCGGAATATCAAAATAGGTCATGATATTTTCTATTATGAAAGTGCAAATATGTTTTGAAGTGGTCTTCCTAAGGAGAATAGCTTCTACCCATTTCGTGAAGTATTCAGTTGCAGTGATAATAAAGCCATGTCTCGTAGAGGATGATGGTGTTATCAGTCCAATTAAGTCTAATCCCCATTTTTGGAATGACCATGTGATTTGTGTTGTATGCAATTCATTAGGTGGCACATGTATTAGATTACCACGCTTTTGGCAGATGTCACATGTTCTAACCTTGGAGATGCAATCATATTCCATGTGTGGCCAATAGTAGCCTAAGCACCTAATCTTCATTGTCATTGCTTTGGGTGCAATGTGCCCTCCACAAAGTCCTTCGTGGACTTGTTCTACAATCATTTGATCGTTGATGCTACTAACGCACATCAGCAGAATGCCTTTGTATGATTTACGACACAAGGTGTCTCCTATTAACACATATTGCCAAGAGCATTTTTGCATGGCGTGCTTTTGAGCATTTGTCAAGTGTTGTGGAGGTTCACCTCTTAGAAGGTACTCTTTTATGTCATCGTACCATTCTATTGCGTGTGTTGTGCTAACGGATGCTATAAGCATTTCGTCAAGAGTGTTAATTATAGGTTTGGCACAATTTGTTATAGAACTAGGCAATGTAGCAATTGAAAACGTCGATGGCTGGAAAACGCCGAGGGGTCGTCGACCATTGATAGTCTTGACCTCATTTCTGTGGGAGGGCCGTGTTGGATGGGATGGAAACGGGGCACCCTGAACGATCTGTTCAATCAAACAGGGACTTAGTCGGTGTTAATATAACCTTTTGCAACGTGTGATTTAAAGAAAACAAGATTGATAGCACGAAATAATGCTTAAATGCAAAAGAAAAAATAATGTAAAATGCAATATTAAACAGGAGATAATGTAAACATGCAGTTAGAAAAATGCACCGCTTCGAAGCTATGACCTCGCCTTGTCAAGATGGATACAATCAGTTGCACCACGTTGAGAAGTGCAGAGATCTCGAGAGTAACCAAAATGTGTAGAGCAAGGGGGCTGTGTGCTTGAACATGGGCTTTGACTTTAACAATGCAAAGTACTACCAAGGTGGTAGAGAAGAGCAAAACGAGAATGCCAACTGATAGTGCTAACTGTTTACAATGTTTAAACAGAGAGCTTACAATGCTCAGGGTTACAATGCCAACCTTTTGCTTGTCTGCCAACTAGACTGTTAGCCGACTAGATTGCTAAGAAAATAGACTGGAGACTAGAAAGTTGCCAAGGAAGTCGCTTAGATTGAAAAGTTTGAAAAAAGGGAACCAAGCTAGAGTGCCAGAGAGAGACCCCAAAAAAGTCGGCTAGAGATTTTAAACATCGTTCATTGGGGTATTTATAGGACCAAGGGCACGCGAAAGATGTGGTTTGGACGCCACATGCCCTGGGCTTATGCTGACCTGTCTATGCTACACGTCCCTTCATGAGTGTTGGGTGAGCTTGCCATGCCATAATTATGAGCCTGCCATGTCGTAATTATACTATCAGAGCAACGGTGCAATTAGGTGAAGTGCATTGATGTCACGCAACTACTTGCCACATTTTGCTATGCCTTGTAGCGTAGCATGTTTGGCGTGGCGTAGCATCTTATTATGCTGTGCTACGCTATGCAGCGTAGCATAGCCACTGGTTCGAAGCGAGAAACTTGCATTGTGTCTTGCTGCATGCGTTAGAAACCTTTGAAGCATGTTGGCTTTTTGTCACATTTTTGCTATGCTATGCTACGCTATGTAGCGTATCATAGCGTAGCAACTAGCCTTAGTCGCAAAAAAAATCATCCATTTGCAAACTTTGTCTTTTGCACTACGAAGCTTGCAAACTTGCTGATCCTACCCTTCAAGTTGCCTTCTGTTACTTTCATAGAATTGCTACGCCTCGCTGTGCCATGTAGCTTAGCGTAGCATAGTAGAAAACATGACTTGATTTTGCCAAGTTCACCGCTTTTTGATGGAAGTAGACATTGTTGAAGGATTTGAAGTCAGGCAAGGGGACTGGTCATCTAGCTTTTGCTATGTTGTGCTACGCTGCATGGCATAGCGTAGTGTAGCACTATTCTTCTGCATACATCTTTTGAAGTTTACTATGCTACATGGCGTAGCATAGCGTAGCAAGACACCTTAACTTAGAAAAGTTGTTGAAGCGAATAGTCTGAAAATCATAGCATCCATCTCCTGAAGAACTATCGTAACACTGCACGAATTGCAAAGGCCTGGTGAAGTAAGAATGTCTTTGAATTTTGGGGTGTTTCAAGCAACGCGTGGAACATTTTGGATGTCATGTTTAAGGGTAGTGTAGCAAGTGCATTGGCAATTATGTTTTTGCTTCTAGGAACATGTTGTATATCCGTTTCTACTAGTTGCCTCAATAGATGTTTGGTCAAATCACAATATGGTTGCAAATGGAGAGCCTTACATGCGTAAACCTCAATGACTTGATTAATGACTAACTGTGAATCATCTCAAATTACAAGACGTGAGATTCCTGAAGTCAATGCTGCTTGAATACCTCTAAGAAGACCTTTGTATTCTGCCACATTATTGGTACAAGGAAAAGTTAATCAGTAGGCGAAGGGTTGGATTTCTCCAGAGGGGTATGTTAAAATGGCCGCAGCACTTCCTCCTTGGGAGGTTGAAGCTCTATCGAAATAGAGGATTTCCTCGTAGTTGTCAGGTACAATGGTTATACTGTTAACAATCTCATCGGGGAACTCAGGGTTAATTGTTGCTTGATCATGTGTTGGCGAGACAGCTAATTGTGTGACTATTGCTTGACCTTTTGTGGAAGATTGAGAAACATAGTGTAGGTCAAACTATGTGATCATTTCTTTCCACCTAGCTATCCTACTCAACTCGTAGATGTTGTTAGTGATGGCACAGAGTACATTATCCTTGCAAATGATGTAAACTTGGTTGCGGAAGAGATAATGCCGCCATTTCCTCAAGGCGAAGACGAGGGTAAGGCATGATTTCTCTATGTCATTTTATCATTTTTCATAAGCAATTAAAGCGTGGCTTAGGTAATATACAGGGATCTCAGCTCCATCTTTATGTTTTTGATAGAGCATCGATGTAATAAAAGCATCAGAAGTTGCAAGGTAGATATAAAAGGGTTTATCGCCTTGCGGGGGATACATGGTTGGGAGCTGAGTCAGCTCCTGCTTTATGTTCTTGAATGCTTCCTGACATTGTTGAGTCCATTGGAAATTCACATTTTTTTGTAATAGGTGCTGCATAGGTCTCAACTTATCCGTTAGCCTCTCGATAAAGCACCTTATGAACTGCAGTCTACCTTAGAGACCACGTAGTTCGATAAGGTTCTTTGGTGGTTGCATATTAGTTATTGCCTTAACTTTATCAGGGTCTACCCGTATTCCTATTTCAGAGACTATGAAGCCAAGCATCTTGCCCATTTTGACATCAAAGACACACTTCTTTGGATTGAGTCTAAGGTCATATTTGAGACAACGTTTAAGCACTAGGTCTAGATCTTTCGCATGTTGTTCAGTTGTTTTAGATTTAATCGCAATATCGTCAATGTAATCATTGAGCAAATTGAGCATGTAATCACTAAATATATATGTCATGACTCGTTGATATGTAGCTCCTGCATTTTTAAGGCCAAATGGCATCATAGTTTAATAGAATGTACCCCAAGGTGTCATAAAAGATATTCTGAGTTGATGTTCCGGATTGATTCTTATTTGGTTGTATCCAAAAAATCCATCCATAAAGGATAATAGTGCATGCCCAGCAGTTGTGTCAATAAGTTGATCAATGCTGGGTAGCGGGAAGTCATCCTTTATAGTGGCTATGTTAAGGTCACGGAAGTCGATGCATATGCGTATACTACCGTTCTTCTTAGGGACTACAATAATGGTTGATACCTAATCGGAATAGTCAATGGCCCGGATGAAAGCAACTTGGTAGAGCTTTGTGATTTCAGCACAGATTGCCAAAGCCACCTCAGGTCTAAGCTTACATGCCTTTTGTTTCACTGGTTTAATTTTTTCATCGAGAATGATGTTGTGTTGGATGATTCGGGGGTCTAGTCCTGGCATGTCAGTATATGACCATGCAAATGTTTTTATGTTGTCTTTTAACACTTCAGTGAAGTCACCTACGAGTTTTGAGTCTAGTAGGGCACTTAATTTCAATGTCCTAGCTTTGCCATTGATTGTAATAATGGGGATTTCAACTAGAGGATCTTCAGTTATATTATCAACTTCTAGATCTAAAGTCTTAGTCACGTGTTTAGGCCAGTCTGACGTTTCTTGAGTGGAGGCTATTAAATTAGTATAGGTGGATGGGTCTAGATCCAAGGATTCTGGGTTGATTGCTCTTTTTACCTTCCCATATGGTCCACTGAGAGACAATGTTGAAAGGATATTCTTAGTGGCCATGTGCTTGCTCCTACCAATTTAAAACAGGAGCGAAGTAAGAGACACCCCCTTAGTAAAAGAGTTACTAAATGTAAACGAACATAGGGTAATCAAACTATGCACTAACAAAATTAGGAGACACAGCAGTAGTCATGGTAGTTTAAGGCCATATCAGGCCACATGGTAGTTTAAGGCCATACCGGGCCAGTAATATTTATGTTGACTTATCATGAGTGCACAGATCAGTTTTGATTTTTTAAAACTTTGAGTGAATGATAAGTTTACGAAACTTTAAAATTTTGTGAATTCTTGAACCGTTTATATATGTATGTATATATTCTTTTGATTTTTGAGTTTAACTTTTTCATCCCTTCCCTTGCATAATGATAATTTTGTTTTTGGTTTCATCTCTAGAGGCTGGAATAATGAGGAATGCAGGTTAACATAAAACATAGATGAATAAAATAAGATAAAGTGAGAGAAAATAAAATAAGAGGAAATAAAATAGAATGTTTTACGTTTAAAAAGGGGGTTTTGAAATGGAGGAAGGGCGTTTTATGTTAGCGTGAGTTCTTGGACTGCAGCGTGAGTTAGGAGTGCAACGTGAGTTCGAAGCGTTAGCGGTAACATCAACATGAGCAAGGCAAACTATGAAGGACAAGGGTAGAGGAAAGGCAAGCTGGGCCAAGGGGAAGAGGTAGGCAGATCTGGCGTTTGTGGAGGAGAGTGAAGAGCTTCTCCAACGTCTCCCCAAAGCTAGGATTCCAACGTGGGATGGGGTCCTGCATAGGTAAGTTTGTTTTCTCCTATTTTTCTCTGGCATTTTACGAACAGCGTTACCTAGGGTAGAACTTTGGTTGCAATTTTGGGTTGCTTTGGGATTTATCTGGAATTGGTGGCGTCAGCGTGAGTGCTTAGGGCATGTGTGCAGGGTGTGAGTGCTAGGAGCATCTAGAACAACGTGAGTTTTTGGGGCTTCCTGCATCATGGGCTATTTGGGCTTTCTTGGATTTTCTGGCAACGTGGGGTTTATGGGCTTTTTTGGGCATGTTGAGCCGTGGGGTTTTCAGGGGTTTTTTCGGCTTCTAGGGCCAGGTTTCCTAGCAGTGTGAGTGTGTTGGGTTTCTTGGCAGGGCAGTGTGAGCTGTAAACAAGGGTTCCAGGGTAGGGCAGTGTGAGCTGTAAACAAGGGTTCCAGGGTAGGGCAGTGTGAGCTGCAAACTTTTGGATTTTTAGGCAGGGCAGCATGAACTGCAAATTTTTGGGTTTTTGGGCAGGTCCTTCTTGGCTTCAGGCCAAGAAATGACTAATGTGAATGTGGGCATGGTTCTGCGGGGGATAGGCATCATGGGTTCTAGAGAGAGAGGCATCGTGTGTGGCTGGATCCTTGCAGCGTGAGTTGTTGGTTCCCAGCTCATGCTAGAATGCAGAGAACCCAGCGTGAGTGGCTAGACATGCCTAAAATGGATAGACGCTAGCGTGAATGGCTAGACCGGCCCCAAGCACTAGTGTGAGTTTGGCACGCCAGCATGAGTTAGGAGGGAAGGTTAGCGTGAGTTTGCTGGAAGTACCAGCATGAGCTGATGCTAAAGCAATTCCAACGTGAGTTGTGGAAGGGTTACGTCTAGCGTGAGTGTCAAGACTCCCCTTTGCTGAGACATGAAAGTGTAAAGTGCTTGCTGAAATGTTTGTTATTTGTTGATCTTTATGTTTATATCATTTATTATTTTCCTGATGATTGATGATTTAAACATGGATTCACTATGAAATCGATTTTAATGTACCCCAGTGAGCATCAGATACACTAAATAAATATTGGTGTCCTTGTCTCATGGGGTGAAGCAGTGCATTCAAAGTGCTTGTTTATGTGATTTTTGGTTTTTGGGATTTTGACCTATTGTTAGCACCTAGATTCTTTATTTACCAAATGTTTTTGGCTGTGTGTAGGGGACCTAAACCTTCTCTTCTTGTGATCGAGCTTGTTGGCGTAGTTACTTGGTTTGGCCCTTTTGGACCAGACACACCTCCTTACGACATGCGCATCGGGCCCCATATGATATGGTTCCACCCCGATGTCAGTTCATTTTTGTCATTTATCTTGCAAAATTTTAGTGTGGTTATATGGTCTCAGTTGAGTGAGCAATTGGCTTGTGACATCATTGAGATAGCGTTGCCCAGGTCTACACAAGGCATGCTTGCCTTTATCACTAATATCGATGAGGGAATTTTCAAGGTTGAGGGAGGCCCTGCTGAAGGTCCTAGATCTACTCGTCCCTTGACTCCTATGTGGGAGCTGCCTACTTGTGTTTATTACAATAGCAGCAACACACTTTTCTTAGCCTTCCATGTGCACACTCTATTCCAGAATCCACCTGGGACAGTATATAGAGTGGACAGGTATGCTTCTTTGTGCCTTACTCTAACTTGTAATTCCTTTTTAAATTTTATGTCATCATGTAAATGTGAATGTTGTTTTCCCTATGCAGGCCCCGCTTTGATGAACATGGGATGTGCGATGATGATGGTGGGCTTGCCCTAGCTCGCATAGTGCTAGAGACATTTATGGCGAGCCCCATTCTTCATGCCACAATACTGAACCAGATAAAGATGGCTCTTGTTGACTACCATAGGCAGTTTTCAACAGCCTTTGAGTGTTGCCAGATTTGTGGTTGGTTACACGAGGATTGGTCTTCTAATGGACCAATCTTCCCTCAAAGATTTGATCCTGTACCTACCCCACCTACGCCACTCACTGATGGTAAATGACTACACTCTAGACTCCATTTTCTCTTTTTGTTTTCTTTTGCATTATCGTGTACTATGTTTTTAACTTTTGACTCTATGTCTTCTTTTTACAGCAGCTGCCCCTACTGAAGAAGTTACTATTATAACAAGGCGCACTGAGGCCACCCTTTTTATGAAATATGGGGAGGTAGAGCAATCACAAAAATGGTTGCGGAAGAAAGCTTCTGATTTGATCATCAGCTACCTTACCTGAGCAGGTCTAATGGACTTGTTCATAACATTGACTCCTAGTATTCTGGCTACTGATATGGTCACCATTGTTGATTCTTTCAGTTATGATGCTTTCCATTTTAGCACGCAGGTTCAAGGAGTCAAGGTATCTTTCCACCTAGCCACTGAATTTCTTTCTGATCTTTTTGGCATGCCCATGGATGGTGCCAAGGTGACTATAGATAAAGCAGCTAAAGAGGGCTAGGTCATAAGAGAGTTGGAGGAGTGGTTAGGTGTGTCTCGGGGTCCTAAGGGCTTTGCCATGTGAGACGATACCCAATCAATAGAGATGAATTTCTTGTATCCTCTCTTTCGGGAACGAGCATTTCCCAAACCTCTTTCTCAAGGAAGAAACCTTGGGATCGAGTCTGCGCGTGTCATTTGTGTAGTTTTAGAGACAGGCATTCACTACAACTAGGCACAGTTTCTTGTATCTGGTATTTGTGGGGAGATCATTAGGTTACGTTCAAACATCCATGCTAAATCCCATTTTACATTTTCTTTCTTCATAGGATATCTACGTAGGTTTGTTGAGTTCCTAGTAGTTTATGATGATAATCACTATGTTTTGAGGGATTGTTCACAACTGTCCTGCCCTTGGATTCGCCATTTGTCTAGCACCACTAGATCCCAGGATCCATCGAAAGACATTGAGGAATCAGTATCAGTTACTAGTGGAGGTGTGGCCAGCCATTCCCATCATTCCCATGATAGTTTAGGATTGGAACCACCTAGGCTACGCAAGTTTGTTAAAAGGGATGAACGTTTGATTGGTAAGACTGTTGGGAAATCCAAGATGAAGGTGAAGAGGAAGGAACGTTGAAGGAAACCTGCTCTAGATGTGATACCACCAAAAAAAAGACGATTCGGTTTATACTGCCAGTGGATGGTAAGTATCTTATTTTATCGTTATATATTTATTATTTTTGTTGTTGTTTTTTGGCCTATACGTTATATATACTATGTCATACTAACTCTAAGATTTTTGAGTTATCAGAAGAAAATCCTAAGAGAGAGAGAGGCTTTGGCCCCGATGGTTGATTCTGAGGTGGTTGTCACAAGGCTAGAGGAAGAGGCAAAGGAGAGAGAAGAAACGGTCAAAGAACCTCCCGCCTCACAAGAAGAAGATGTGAAAAACATCATGGGGATGAAGCTCGCGAAGGCTTTGGATGCACTTAGGCATTCAAGTGATGAAAGAGGTGTCTTTGACGGCTTCTTCGATGGATCTTTGCAGCTTGGGAATCCGCCCAAGATAAACAGCAAAGGGCTTTTTGGTATGTTCCTTTTAGCACAATCTATGTTTTTGTACCCTTTAATTTTCATGTGTTGTCCTTGCTTATTTCTAGCATCAGAGGTAGATGCTGAGATTTTTGAGGTGCATACATCTCGGGTAGAGGTGTCAGGATCACAGATTTCGATTAAGGTGACCTCCCCTGCTTGTCCCACATCGATTGACCAGCTAAGGCCATGGCCTGAGATGCCTAGAGAAATGGACTTTGTTAAGGGCATCGTTAATGATGTGGTTGCTCACCTACAAGAAGCTCACCCAGAACTAAGTATGTGTACATTGCCCATTATGCTAAGTGTCTGGTTTTATTTTTCTTTGCATTCATTTTTATTTTAGGTGATTCATGTGTGTGGTGCCTAAGCTTGCAGGTGCCAAGCTCCAGTGGGATCCTTCTGAAGCTAATCACATTGATGCTCTCCTTGAACTACCAAGGAATATTGAGCAAGTCCCAAGAAATGTGTACGATGCAGTTTTCGATTGTGTCGTATAGAATGCCAAGTCACTCTGGACTTGTAGGCATTCGGTTGAGTATTTATGGGATGAGGTTCATTCATTGAAGGAAGCACTAGCGAAGGAGAGGGAGGAGAAAAGGGATCTCCAATCCTGTTATGATCTTGTTGCTACAAGACTGTCTGGTGATAGCACTTGGCGCACATCTGAAATCACCTATGCACGCTACTGGACGATTTTGAACAGCAAAGGGCAGGCTACACGGGATTTGGCTGAGCAAAAGGCATAGATGGATTTGCTAAATAGAAAATGTCATGATTGGAAGTCCTTTACAACTAAGGTACAGAAGTGGGGCTGAGACCAAAAGGACCACAAGCATCAATATAAGAAATGGTTAAAGGAGGAGTCAGTTGAACATCGTCGGATGGAGATGTTCATCGATGGGTTAGGCTTGCGTTCTACTTATGACAGGTCCATCGAGTGTATCGAGGTGAAGGGATCTCCAGAGAGAACCATTGCTACCGCCTTCGGGGAGGCTTCAACAGGCATGTTCTCTCTTGAGCATCCCACTTGGACATTGGTGGACAAGGGTAAAACCTTAGCTGGCATTGATCTTGGCCTGGAGGAGGATTGGGAAAATGTGCATGAGGTAGAGATTCTATGGCATTTGGAGGCCAACTTAGGGCCTTCCTCATTTGTGAGTGTTTTATTGTGGCATTTATTTTTGTATGGTTTTGTTGTTTTCATTGTTAGTGTTACTGTTTTTCTTAGTTTTGCATTTATGATTTTGCTTTACTACTCTTACCTGTTTTTTTGTTTTTGTGTTTTTTGTTTCTAGGGACATGTTAATGATGGAGTTGGACCTAGTGGAGTGAGAGCGAATGATGCAGAGGATCTTGGCGACCACCCCCCTCCATGAGCTTATTTTTAACCGAACTTTAGCTATTAAATGTTTTGGATTTTTGGATGTTTGATGGGAATGTATGGTTGAAAAGTGTAATAATATGGATCTAATTATGGCATAACGTGTTGGAATTTTACTACTGTGTTGACATATCATGTTTTTTTTATTTTATGTGTTTTCTATTTTTTATTTGTCTTTTCAGGTATTATTGTGAATATATGCACGTAGTAAAATGAAGGAACAAAATGTGAATCAACACTTGTAAAAGAGTAAAGTAACAAGAAGGCATAGATCAAGACTGTAACCTGTATCATTTAAACTAAAATTTGACATAACGTAATAAATGTTTGTAAACTTGCGACGTATTGAATCCTAGTGTAAAGCCATTTTGGGTTGTTCACATCAGTTTAAAGTCATGGTGGACTATTGCATTTGTTGTTAAAGGAATAATGATTACTAGTTTTATGCCATAGTGGGCCAAAAGCACTAACATTTTTAGAAAGCTTTTAAAAGGAACCGGCCATTTCTGACTGTGGCTAGTTTAACGTCATTGCAGACGTTTGCTGGAAGTTTAACGTCATACTGGATGATTGGTAGTTTAACGTCATTCCAGATATTTGGTGATTCATTCTAGTTCTTGAGCTACCTCTTAACCTTTTGTAGCTTAACATGTGGGGTTGGGCATGTAGGTGTGATCTTATACTCACCTTCCCCTTCATCAGTAATGTCAAAGGGTAATTCTGACCGAGAGACATCAGTAGGAATGGCTTCTATGTTTATGTTGTCTAGTGCTTCCTCAATTTTAGTAGGATTATGAGTTAACGTTGGGTTCATGTCTTGAGGTATGCTCATAGTTCCCTGCTTAGGCTCAACAAACTCAATTTTTGACTCTTGATCTACCTCAGGGTGTGAGGAAGTGAGCGATACTATTGTATCCCCATGTATGATGATTTCACCACCCTCGTAAGGTAGGTGGATCTCCTGATGGATTGGTGAGGATGCAGCTCTAAGTTAGGCTAGCCAGGGACATCCTAGAATCAGGTTAAACCCTGGCATTTCATCAACGACTATGAATTCAGCTATTGTGGGGAACTGGTCCCCGGATATGAAATCTAAGGTAACCATACCTTTCACCCCAACACGGGAACCACTAAGGGATTTTAGGAAAGAAGTTATCATGGGTTGTATTTGCTTAGTAAGTCCCAATTTTTTGATGATGGGAAAAGGTATTACGTTTGTTACCGCACCGTCATTGACATGGATCCTATGTATCTTGAAATGATTGACCTATATCATTATGAACATAGGGGTTGTGATGACTTCTCCTGTTGTCTCATCTAGTTTAATGTCCTTAGCATGAAACTATAGGGATGTAGTCTTTGATTCTTGAGGTTGTGGGGACAATACTGCATAAATGGATGGTTCATCTGTAGGAAGGTCCTCACTAATAGGGATCGAAGTCAACATCCGCACGAGAGCTTCCCGATGTACTGGTGAAGTCATTACTAGTTCATACAGACTTAAAGAAGTATTCTTTTGTTTTAAGGCTTGTGTAACTTGAGTCAATGCGTTTGTTAGGTCTTTACCATTTGGCATATCCTTATCTAGGGAGACTTGGTCCATTTGACCTAGCATTCGTATTTCTCGTGGAGGAAATTTTGCGTTAGTAACTGAGGGTGCTGGGTTCGACATACAACCCGTGACATTATCTTTGTTTTGATGACTTGTACTAGACTCATCAATGGACGAACGTATGGGAACAACATTTAACGGTGTGGGTTTTGGTGGTCCTAATTTGTGCTCATGGTTTTCTCTTTCTAGGTGCTCTCTTGTTAGTTTATCGGCAAGACGCTGTCACAAAGGTCATAGGGGAATGGAGGTGGGTTGTGTGTCAAGGTGTTTTGGCACCCGGATCACAAAGGGAATGGGTCAGTTTTCAGATGGTATGGTTGTCGTTGCAGCGGAAGGATGTACGTGGATGACGAATGGTTTTTGTGGTGTGGGAGATGTGCATATGATGAGAGGGGTTTGAGGAGATGTTGGGATAGGTGTGTTTTCTGATGGCTTGCAGATCACAAAATGTTTTTACGGGATGTCCTGTCTATTCTCCACATGGATTGTATTAATCACATATGGTGCATCATTGGTATTGAGAGGATCCTTGTAGACTCCCATTGGTTGGTTTTGGGGTCTTACTGGGTTTGCCTCATCGAATACTACTTCACCCCTATCAATCATGCGTTGTATATCCTATTTCAAGGTGAAACAGGAATCAGTCCCATGACCACACCATTGGTGGTACTTACAAAACCTATTCAACCTAAAGCCTCTTGGAATGCGGGGTTCATTAGTTGTTGCTAAGGCTAGGTTTTTAGCTAACTCACAAAATCAATCATGTTTTTGAGAGGCTGCAGGAGACATTTGTTTATGCTTTAGAAGTTGATCAAGCAATTGTGAAGGCTTCTTAGGCAAGGGTGTATATTGAGTGGGGTCTTTTCTTTCAAATGTGCAGGCATGACCCATGTTGGTGTTTCTATTTGATGAAGGTTCGGGTGTAGGCATGGGTGTGTTTCTTTCGTGGCCGTTTGAGGTGGCGGGTTTTTTTCCCTTTTGTCCTGGATGGTTAGGTCGGGCTATTTCTGCTACTGCTGCTACCATCGTTTTGGATTTATCTTTCCTCATATGTTGGCTCTTAAAGGTCGAGTAAGTTGGGTCATTGCTTGTTTGTGCCGCCTCTTCTATATCTTTAATTTGAACAAATGCTTGGCTTAATGTGCAGGCTTTCAAATAGTAAATCTTTGACTTAATAAAGTCATTTATGGCTGCTTTAAGGATAGTAAGTAGATATGTTTCAGGAATGGGCTCGTGAAGTTCATTCAAGGATGTACTCCACCTTTGGATAAATTTCTGTGTAGGCTCTAATGACGCTTTTTTAATTTGAATCAAGCTATCCAATGTGGCTTCAGGTTTCAGATTGTACTTGAAGTGAGTAACAAACTGATGTAAAAGATCCTCCAGAGAGGATATGGAGTTACAGGGTAGAGCTCGGTACCAGTTTAAGGCTTTTCCTATTAAGGACATAGTAAACCTAAAGGACATGAGGACATGCCTGAATTAATAGGCATTCTATTTGGAATGTCACTAGGTGGGCGTTTGGGTCTCCCTCTCCATTGTACTTGGTTAGCTAGGGTAATGAGACTTCCTTTGGCAAGGTTAACGGTGATTGGATCATCTTGATAGAAGTCCAGCACTTTGACTTCCTATGTGTCTACAGTTTTGAAGTGCTTTAATTCTTCTGCTAACGAGTGCATCATTTTTTTGTGTTTGCCCATTCTTGGGCAGTAGGAAGACCAACGAGTTGAGTGGATTGTGATTGATAATAATTCAATTGTTGCATCATTTGTGGAAAGAGAGGTTGTTGGACTATTGTTTGTTGTGATGGGACGACATTCGGGGCTGAGACTACAGGGTGTGGTACGCTATAGTGAGTAGACGGGTATTGTTGTATAGCTGGTGGAACCCACTGCCCAACCACAGGTTGTGAAGTGACAACCTGAACATGTTGGGCTGAAGTAATCGATGGTGCTCCTTGGATTTGCACTTCAGGTATGTAATGGATGGACATGGAAGCTGGTATGACCGATGGCATTCCAATCACTTGAGGCCAAAAGGTCGACCCTGCATTAGTTTTGGGAGGGATTTGTTGGGACTGCACTTGCAAAGGTATGATGGAAGTGAATGTATCAGATTGAATATTGAGCATGGAGAAGATGGGAATGGAAGCAGGTACTTCTTGTCGAGAAACTGGTGCTTGAGTGTTTGTGGATGAAGGAGGAAGCACAGTTTCTTCTAGAAAAGGGTGGAATAATGAGTTTGTATGGGCATGGGGGTTGATGGTATGGTACGAATCCCCATGTTCAGATTAGGCTGCGAAGTCATCTTCCTTATCTCCACTCTGAGGCTCTATTGGAGGTGGTTGTAAGGCTTGACTTCTTGCCATGAGAAGTTGGGATATGAGTTTATGATAGTGTTCGGACAGAGGGATTATATCAAAGGCTGATGGGATAAACTCACAACCTCCTTTATAAATGAGTTCATAGTCTCGCTTCGCTTCCCTCTCTACATGATTGACAGGTAGGTTGGCTTGGATCTTGACACAGATGAAGTTATACTGTTCGGGTGTAAGATTTGCATGGGTAGGGTCCTTGCCCTGTAGCCTGAGTGACTCGTGCATAGGGCCTTGGAGATTTATCTGTTCAATAATAGTTATAGATTCTGTAGTAGTCACAGGGTTCGAGGTTTCAACCCCAAAGTTAGAGATTGGTAGTATCACTAGGTTAATTTGGAAGGATTCCATAGTGAACGTGAGTAAACTGGACTAGGCGAGTTGAATGTGAGCAATTGTAGCATGAAAAACAGCATGAGCAGCTACAATGTGAGCAACTACAGCATGACAAAAAGTGTGAGCAGCTGTAGCATGAGGAACTACAATGTGACTGAAAGACGGTGTGAGAATCTGTAGCATGACTTAATTGCAATGTGACCAACAGATAGCGTGAGCTGACAATGTGATGCTAACAAACAGCGTTGGCAACTACAGTGTGAGAAACTACAGCGTGAGGTATTAGGAACAGGGATAGGATGGGTAAGTCAAGCTGGCGTATGTAAGCTAGCTAGACAAGCTGGGCTTTAGTTTTAGCACTTAGTCTGTGCAGTGTTTGGATAGGTAGCGTGATCAACGTTTTGACAGAAAACAAACATGTCGGCCCTCCTTCTAGCACCAATTTACTGTACTGACCTAAATCATTGGTGTAAGGTTGGAAGAGAAAAAAAAAACACCGAAAGATCGTCGAGCAGACATAGCTAACCTTGCCTTTGCCCGAGGGCAAGCTGAAAAAGTAAACAAAGGCAGAGTGCCTTGGATGGTCTGCACGTAAATCAACCAAGGACTTCCCCAGGAATAAACTAAAACTTGCACTGGGGTTATTGTAACTGATTTTTTAAAATGTAAACAGTGCACACGAAATGTAAATAGAAACGTATACAAAACTGGTATTGTAAATAAAATGTAAACTGAATGTGAAATAGAGTAAACAATATAATGATTGGCAAAATGAATTGTATTATATTGCTTAGAAAGGATGTGCATTAGTCAAAGTGTAGTTGCACATGTGGATGGTAGGTCAAGCACCAAGCCTGGGGTGATGTGATGTGTTTCAGATGTGCTTGGATGCTAGGAGTCAAGTGTGCCTGAGCGCCCAAGGATTTCTGCTCTGAGTTTCCTAAGCTGTCAAACTTCAAAATTGCCAACCCTATTTATGTGAATTGACAAAGTATTTATAGGGTTTGGCTAGGTTCGGGCATGGAATTCATGGATGGAATCAACAGTTGAGAGATGAGAGGAAAACAGATCTAGCGACACATGTCCAATGGACAACTGTGTGTTAGTTGGACGTGTGTGGGAAAGCTATGTTCTGGACTAGGTGCATTGTATCTTACAACGTGTGACAACTTACTCAAGCTAGCTTACGCTCATGGAAGTACATACAATTCGGAGCATAAGAGCCTGATAAGCTCACGAATGAAAATTTACAATGAAATGATAATGTATGACAAGAGAAATTGGCTCTGGCTCACTTGAAACTTCTGCATCTCTGACTCGACTACTGCAAGGTGTTGATTCAAGTGGTTCTGTGGCTGTTTGAGGCATCTCTACTTGACAAGAACTTCCAGCGTGAGTTGATTTTGTCCCAGTGTGTCCTCAACATGCGCACGCTGCACTCACGCTACACTCATGCTACACTCACACTATAGCGTGACTTCAGCGTGACCTTAGCGTGAGTGACTTGAAAATGATGCATTTCACTCCAAATTTTGATTTTTGAAGCCTGATTCTTGAGTGAAACTACTGTCTGACTGTGGTTGACCCTGAGAGTGATCTAGAAATCAGAAACTGAGGTTGAAAGTGACTTGTTTTGAGCCATCTTTGGCAGCTCACGTTGGACTCACGCTGCCAGCATAAGCTGCAGTGTGACCACAACGTGACTTGCAAAAACTTGTAATTTTGGACTTGAAATCTGGGATTCTAGAGGTTGAAATATGAAGTTGTCAATAATGAGCCCTGAGGATGACTTGCACCTTGGAAATCAGGTCATTTAAACTTATTTTTGGGCTTTGAAAGTTGCTCACGCTGCACTCACGCTGGCAGTGTGACCTCAGCGTGAGTGACAATGTGAGTGTGAAAACTTGCACTTTTTGACTAGAAATTTAAATCTTTGAACGCTGATGCTTGGAGTAATCATTAGTGGCCCTCAAGAATAGCTTGCACATTTATATTTGACCATTTTTGACTTGATCTTGAAGCTGTTGTAGTTACTCATGCTGGGGCAAGCTAGCTTGACGGGGTGAGCAAGCTGGGTGTGAGTTCCATGCCTTAGTCAAATTTTACCTCTCAAAACTTCGAAAGGGCTTGAGTCATTCTCATTTCAAAGTGCTAGGCCAAAATTAGTGGTGTTTCATACGGTAAGTGGGAATGAATACTAGTGTTAGGAGTAATTAGAACTTAGTTAATGAATAGTTAAATCATGTTAGTTACTTAGTTATCTCTTTCCCCCTCCTTACTAGCGTAGGATATAAAATACATAAAAGCCATAAAAATTATATGCCTCAAGCTTACTTAATCATACAACCGTGACATACAAGTAAGTTTTGGAAGACAATGATTAACCAACCCGTCATCATTCCACAAAGGTGCATAGGCACTTAGTCCTTAGAATTCGACTAGATCTTGTGTGAAACACTCGTATTTGTATGGTTGAGCATAGGGGTACCTCGCTACTCATCATTGGCACCATTGCCAGGGACTTAGTTGTTTGTGTGCTAAGTATAGCTTAGGAAATCATCCACATTGTTGGAACGAACCCTTAGGGTTGATTAAGAAAAAAGATAATAGTAAATTGCACACTGAACAAGATAATATGTCTTCTTCTTCGCACAAAAGCACTTCACCACCTAGGACTAACACATGAAGCAATCAGCGGCAGGATGCACATGACGTTGATCTACCAATCCCTTAACAGTTTCATGTGGTATATATTTATCCCAATGAATATGTACTTGACACCACCTTTATTCTCCACCAAGATGAACAACTACATTGGTGTGACTTGGAAGGTAACATACTGTTACCTCAAGACTGTTCAGTCCCAAGTATGCTTCTTTGTGCTCTCACACGAATAGGCATGCAACACTTACACGTAGAATACATTGCACAGAACTATGATTTGAGAGACTACCATCCCATAGAAGTGCAACGTCCAAGGGATTTGCAATAGGAGAGACACCATAAGTCCTTGAACAGAAAATGGTCTAAGGATGCCCCCCACATTTTAAGAAAAATTTAGGATTATGAACCTGCCTCAGGTAGTCACCCACATAATGATGTTTCTTTCCTTGACTTTGGCCAAGGGGTTGTGTATCAAAACCTTCATTCTACTATTCACAACCTAGGNCGAGCTAGAGACCACCGAAGAGAAGGTAGTAGACATCGTCATGGTGGTGGTTCTCCTTCTTCTTCATCTTTATCATCTCCTTCACCCTCTCCTTCAGTGTCCGGACATAGCCATGGAGAAAAAGATCATGAGGATAAGGGCAAAGAAAGTGGAAGTCACAGACGAGGCAACCAAGATAGAGGATGAGGGCACTCTAGGGAATCATTCTATAGAAGAAGGGAGAGTAGGGTTTAGTGTAGGCACCATAGATGCTACAAACGAGTTGATCATGATGAACCCCTACTCACCACACAAAGCATGCTAGATATAACTGAGGCTGTGAGAGTTCCAACAAGGCACCAAAAAGATAGTAGGATCAAGAGGTTAGACATGAATAACATCCCATGATTTGAAGGGGGATATAACGTTGATCCTCAAAATCACTTACAAGCATTTCATGATGCATATGCCTTGCAAAACATAGAAAATGAGTGGAAAAAACATAAGTTGTTCCCATGAACACTAATAAAAGAAGCTAAAAGCTAGTACCAGTTCTTAGAACTGGAATCCATTTGTAGGTGGAGTGCTATGTTAGTGTTATTCAATGATAAGTATCAAACATACTCCCACATGTCTAACTTGCAAAAGCAAATCCAAGGATGGAAACAAGGAAGTCATGAACCCTTGGATGCTACCATGGGATGCTATTATGCACTACTACATCGTTGTCCTAGCCATGGTTATTCGCAGTAGGATCAACTACGCCATCTCATAGATGGGCTTAAGCATGAAACAAGAAGAACCCTTGGGACTTATGCCCAAGGAAGGTTATCTGAGCTTAGGTCTCATCAAATTCACAGAATGTTGGATCAAGTTGCTAGGGAAGAAGGTGAGCTATGAAAGAGAGAGAGTGCAGAAGAATATAACCAAGATCCTTCCCTCTGAAAGAAGGGAGTAAGATTTTTTGAGGATGAGGATGAGCCACCACTCAAAGAGATGGTGAATAGGAAAACCTTGCCTAACCAAAAGTTAGCCTCAAAAGTATCAGCAAAGGTAGACCAAATGTGGGACTCCCTGGATAGTAGGTTTCAAACTATTCTCAAAGTAGTAGAGGAGTCTAGAGAGCAAGGTAGTGATCGTGACAAAAGGAAAAAGAGAGAAGTAGAAAATGCACATAATAAGGGTAACGGTAAATTTGCTATTATTGAAGAGGTTGTGGACTTAGATACAGATGATGAGAGTGGATGTGAGATTTTTCAATACGACCATCCTAAGGGATGTTGCCCTGTGATCTCACATTTGTAGGAGTCTAGGGTGTATGCACATAATCCATGTTTAAACAAATGAAAAACATCCTGATGGTTACCTTACCCCCAAGATAACCCAATGCAGCTCCACCAACCTCTAACATATTATCCAAGTGGAACTCCACCACAACCAATTGAGCAACATCAATAGTGGCAACACCCACAATCATGGGGAATGCCACCACCAAGGCAACAATATCCTTACTAGCAACCTATCCCATATGGATATTACGTGTAGCATCCAATATCTCCACGTGACTCTGTTGGTCACGCTACTCCCCAACATCACTACCAAGCCTGTGAGTACTATAGGACTCCATCTCCTAGGAGCAACATTCCACAAGTGTACCATTCTTCCAATTTGGCCACATCTCTCCCACTAATAGCTCCATTACCACTTACTCCAGCAATGCAAGGTGAACTCCTTGCTCAGCCATAGCAACGCAATGCCACAAGGGTTGTTAATCCTCAACCTACTATTGGTTTTGACAATCGTATGAAGAAAAGAACTTTCTTTAGAACCAACAATCCAACCAAGCCTTTGCAACCCCAAGTGGTTAAGTCTTTGGATGCCTCTGTATCAAATAAAGCTTCAGCGTCCCCTTCGAACCTAACACCGCATTCAACGCATATAGTCATGTTAACACATGTTGTTATTGATTGGATCAAAGTTGGCCACCTTCTTAGGAAATTCTCTGATCCTAGGTGTCCCCTGATATATCTACAAGTCATTGGGAATGAGCCATGCAAAGCTCTTTTGGATTCAGGTTCTGGTGTCAACCTAATATGTCAAGAAATATATAAGGCCTGGAACTTGCCCCCATTAAAAAAAAGTAATGTCCATTTAAAGTTAGCTGACCAGTCCATCACTGTTCCCTTGGGATTAATGGAGGACATTGTTACCACTATTTGTGGGTGGTCATATCCAACTAACTTCTTGGTGATTCAAGTGAATAACAATAAGGGGAACTTCCCAATCATAATGGGGAGGGCATAGCTAAGCACGATCGATGCATGCCTAGGTATCCATGATCATTCCCTAAAAATATCTAAGGAAAATACCTTTAGAAAGATCAAGAAGAAGAAGGTTCCATGCATCACATACAATGACACAAGGTGCAATTGCATGCAGAGATCATGGGTTGTGCAAAGTTTAACATTGCCTGCATGTAATCAATGTGCACAAACGATCAACATACAAAGGTGCTTGTATGTAGTAGCCACATGACAAGAAGACACCTAGTGGTTGATAGCTAATCAAGAAAGTAGCTCACTTATATGTATAGAACTAACTGAGGGTTTAACTTGCACTTACATAGATAGCATAGATGCATTAGAGCAAGTCCACCACCAACTTCCCAATCCTAACTTAGAGAACATCAACTGGGAAAAGTTGGAAATCCCTAAGAAATTTAAATAAGAGCCCCTAGAGCTAAAACCATTGCCCACCAGTATGGAATACCTGTTCCTTAAGAATGGAAAATCAATAATCATCAATGCGAAACTTGCTCCACAACAAAAAGAAAGTCTGCTAAAAATAATAAACAAATGGTCAAAAGCCTTCACTTGGTCATATTCGAAATTAACTAGAACAGATCCTAGGATATACCAGCATAGGATTTACACTGACTCCTCCATGAAGCCTCGAAAACAACCACAAAGGCAATTGAACCCAAAGTTCAAGCAAGTAGTAAAAGAAGAAATCGAATAGCTTATAAAGGTTGGGTTCATATACCCCATTGTTGATAGTGAATGGGTTAGCCCCTTAGTAATCGTGCCTAAAAATGGAGCCAAATGGAGGGTGTGCATATATTTTAGGCTGCTAAACATGGCAACATTCAAGGATCACTTTCTGTTGCCATTTGTTAACCAAGTCTTAGACACAATCATAGGGCATTGCTATTATAGTTTTCTGGATGGCTATAGAGGATACAACCATATACAAATAGCCCCAGAACGCCAAGCCAAAACTATGTTCACCAGTCCTTGGGGAACATTTTCATATAAATAAATGCCGTTTGGCTTGTGCAATGCCCCTACAACGTTTCAATGCTTAGTTCTAAGCATATTCCAGTAGTAGATAAAAAATGGTGTGGAAGTCTTTATGGATGACTTCTGTACTTATGGAGTAAGCTTTGATCAAGCCTTTGACCGATTAGAGTAAGTGCTGAAAAGATGTGTAGAAACTAATTTGAGGCTCAACTGGCAAAAAAGCCATTTGATGATCCAAGAAGGTGTAGTACTTGGGCATAAAATTTCACTTACAGGGATAGAGGTAGACCCTAATAAAATCAAGGTCATCCAAGGAATCACCCATTAACCGAAAACTGTCAAAGACATTCAATCATTCCTTGGACACACTAGCTACTATAGGAGATTCATAGAGAACTTTTCGAAGGTTGCCAAACCATTGGTAGAGCTAACGAAAAAGGATATGCCCTTTGAGTGGACCAGGGAATGTGAACTAGCTTTCCAAACTCTAAAACAAAAGCTAGTAGAAACACCCATTCTGCAAGCTCCTAACTGGTTTAGACCATTCCATGTCATGATTGATGCATCCAACTATGCCTTAGGAGTTGTACTTACACAGTTAGATGACTAGAAATGTCCTTATTACATCCACTATGCAAGTAGTAGTATAGCTGGTGCACAACATAGCTACACTACTACAGAAAAAGAATTAATGGTTGTAGTGTTTGCACTAGAAAAATTTAGACACTATGTATTGGGGTACAAAGTATTCATACACATAAATGATAGTGCAATCCGGTTCCTCATGAATAAGCCAATGGTAAGCCCCTGTATTATATGATGGCTGGTAATCCTACAAGAGTTTGATCTAACGATGATCAATCGTAAGGGCACTGAGAACGTAGTTGCCGATCATTTATCTCGGTTGTGATGGGATAGCAAAGAGGATGAGTATCTAATTTTAGATCATTTCCCTAATGAGTTTCTCTTTGCCGATGTAGTGAATAACCAATCACCCACGAAGACAAAATAGTACAGTAGCATTCTTACCTATCTCCTTACCCAATAAACACCACAAGAGCTAGACCTTAAGAAGAAACAACAGTTTCTTCACAGAGCCAAGTATTTTATGGAGATCAATGGACAACTTTACAAAGTATGTCCCAATGGCTTGGTTTGATGGTGTATTCCTAGTAGAGATCAATTGAGAGTTCTCTAAGATGCTCATGAGGGCCCTTGTGGGGGTCATTATGCTGGGAGATGAACGACCATCAAGATCCTAATTGTAGAGTATTATTTAGCTACCTTGTTTTGGGACACCCATCAATTCATCCAATCTTGTGAGTGATGTCAATGTGATGGGGGAATGACTGATAGAATGGAGGGTCTGCAACAATGGATTCAATAGTTAGAACCCTTCGACATTTGGGGAATTGATTTCATGGGGCCCAGTACACCAATGTCCAATGGAAAGGCTTACATCGTAGTTTCCATAGACTACTTAACAAAATGGGCTAAAGTAGCTACTATTAAAGATTGCACATCATCTATAGCTTCACGATTTGTTCAACAATAAGTCATCAATAGGTTTGGTGTGCCACATGCACTTATCTCAGACAATGGAACACACTTCACAAGTGTAATTTTTCAAAAGTTAATGCAACACTTAGGGGTTGAGCACAAATTTACTACACATACCACCCCCAAGAAAATGGTCAAGCCAAGGTTACAAATAGGGAGATTACTAAGATACTGACTAGAACCATTAGCAAGTATAGGCGAGACTAGAGCACTAAACTGAATGATGCTCTTTGGCATACTGCTCCACATGGAAACTCCCTATAGGCTATTCTCCCTACGAGTTAGTGTATGGAAAACTCCCAACGCTCCCTATCCAAACTGAGCTCTGTACACTAGCCACGACATGTGACCTCAACCTTGACCTTGATCTAGCATAAAGATAAAGGTTGATGACTCTTAACTTGCTAGATGAAAACCAACTAGCTGCCCTATCATCTAATGAGTTGCACAAGGCATTTAATAAACAACATCATGACCTAAAAATTAGGAAAGTTAAGTATTAGCCAGGAGATAAGGTTCTATATTGGAACCCCACACATGTGTCACAACGTACCAAATTTCAGACACTGTGGGAAGGACCTTACATTATCTATCCAACTTTTCCTTTAGGGGCCATGATCATACATAAACTTGAGAGCCCAGATAAGAGACTATTGGTCAATGTGTAATAAAAAAAACCTTTCCATGAGTTTAGGATAGCTAGAACATATGCTACCTTTATAGGTGGGCAACCTTGCTCATTATTTCAGATCTTCTCCTTCCAACTTAGTCATGGGGGAGATGGCTACCTTTACTAATCATTAAAAGCCCATAGCTCTTTCTAAATTTTTGTTTTACATATTTTGGTTTTGCACATTTCCTTAATCTTTCCTATTTTTGTTTTACACCATCATTCATATTTTTACCATTTCTTTATGTGATTTTGTTTTGTTCGTCACCCAATAAGTGTTCATGATGGTGGTATGAATAATATCATATTGATTGCTAATGTTTAGATTTTACCTTTGAAGTATGATGTTGATATTAAGGTATGGTTCTTTTGATTAAATAGGTAATGAGTCCATGTCGTTCATACATCCATAAAATCCTATGGTCTCCCTTGGCTTAGAACTGTACAATTCCTTTCTCTAGTAAAACTATTAACGAATTGGTGGCTAGGTATTTCTCAAACTAAGGAAGGACTCAAGGGATGAAAAGGGTGTGACTTCAAGGGGATTTGATGCATTTGTGCTGGCTATTCTCTTGAGTGCTTGGATGCTTTTTCTTTAGGTTTTTTGCCATTCTGACCATTCATCAATCCACCAAAATTTGAGTACATAAAAATAAGTCTTTGCATGGTATGGTTCTCATGCGAAAAAAAAATAGTGAGAATTCAAAGCACACCCCTTAGACACAATAATGAAATTGGGCTACACGCACTAGTTATGGCACTAGAAATACAGGTTACCCATGCCTGAAGGTTTCCTCTAACTAAGGCCCTTTCTCGCTTCCTGGTTCTCCATCTCACTCTCCTCAGAATGGTGGTAACTTTTTGTAGAGGCATTCTTGTTGCTTCAAGAGGATAGGTTGGTCAAATGTGTTGATGTGAGGTCACTGAATGTTGTTTGTTGAGCCTAGATTTGGAATGAGTTCTACTCAATCACATTAACCATGAAACACACAAGGGACTTTACATAACCTTGTCCTTGGGCTTCCATTCCATTATCTCCTCTCCACCCTTCTTTTCCATTTTTCACCTCATTGCCGATTTTGTCATTAGTTTGTGTCTTAGTTGATGCATTTTTTTTCCTTCATAATTTCTTATGGGTAAGTTTTTAACTCTTGCTCCCAATTAACATTCCTAGAGCCTATGGACTCTTTGGTTTGTGGGTCTGTCAAGGCATCAAGGGCATGAGCCTACTTTGTGGAGGACCCACTGGCATTCCTTTTTGGTGCATTTGTTAGCTTTTTTCCCTTAAACATTTCCTGCAATCAACAATTTTTGTTTCATCCCCATCCATGACATCCATTTTATTGGTGTTGCCATTGTTACTTTTTCTCCACCTTTCTTATTCCTTATCTTTTTCCACCCTATCACTACTGGAGGTTTGCTCTTAGTCATGGGGGCCTGGGCACAAAATTTTTAATTTTTCCTAACCCCTGCACCTTAGGTAGTCACTAGTGTTAAATCTCTAGAATTAGTATCTGCCATAACGATAACTCAACCAATGCACTTTACATCGAGGCAAGGTATCAACTGCATTATGATTTATCTACCTCGCTCATTTGTAACTATGTTGTTTGTGCAAATGAAAATCATACAACAACGAACTGGGCTTGGAGGAAATACTTAGGATGGACCAGAACTAGAACGTTTATGAAAGGAGCAAGATTGGTGGCGTGGCTATGGATAAAGAACGGAAGACGCAATCTTGGCATCAGTAGCAACATGTATTCTTCTTTCCCTCTCTCCTTCTCTTCTAGCTACCAAATAAGGTTGGATGTCATTTATGTACAGTGTTCACTTTTGTAGTCACGAACAATAATGTTGTCATGTATTATACTATTGATTCGTTCACCAGGCACATTGAGTCTGTCACCCCATTCCACCATTAATGGTCATTCAGTCAATAATCCCATACCTTTCCAATATTTTGTAAGGAACTCAAGGACAAGTTTTCATTTATTCATGGGGGTCTGATGAATCATGATATTGCATCCGTGATATCACATCTGCGATATCAGATCAACCATGCTATGTCAGATACCCAATATCATGGCCTGTCTCCTTGCCTATAAATAAGAGGCGGCGCCCTTGGTTTACACATTAGAAGTTAGTCCCTTAGCCAAACTCTTGCCAATTTTTCTTTCCAGAGTTAGAATTATTCTATGTGCCCATAGTAGGAGTCATAGAGTGAATGGATCTTTATTCGAGCATTGTGTACCTGAGCACACTTTGTGTATGGCAATAAAGATGAACTTTATGATAAACCTTGTAGCATACAGAATAGAATAATTAGTGTTAATTATTATTTAATGCTTTCTTAGTTAATTAATGATTTCTCTCACCCTACAACTCTCTTAGTTAAATACACTTAGTACGACTACTTTAAGCATGCGTGTAGCACTTGATAACCCAATAATGATTAGCGTTTGGTAATCCTAGTAGCATTGCACTAGTTCAGGATGTGTACAGTAAGTGGGAATGGATACTGGTGTTAGGAGCAATTAGAACTTAGTTAAAAAATAGTTAAATCAGGTTAGTTACTTAGTTATCTCTCTCCCCTTCCTTACTAGTGCAGGATATAAAACACATAAAAGCCATAAAAATCATATGCCTCAAACTTACTTAACCATACAACTGTGACATACAAGTAAGTTTGGGAAGACAACGATTAACCAACCCGTCATCGTTCCACAAAGGCTTATTGGCACTTAGTCCTTGGAATTTGACCAGATTGTGCGTGAAACACTCGTATTCATATGGTTGAGTGTAGGGGTACCTCACCACTCATCACCATACCAGTAGGTCAGTTTTTTTAACTTTTTTGTTTTACACTATTTTTGACTTTATACCTTTTTGTTTTACACTTTGTTATTTTTCCTAATTTTTGTTTTACAACATCATTAGTACATTTTAACTTTCTTGAATATTTTACAATTTCTTTTATATTTTACTTTATTCTAGTGTGATTTTTTCTTGTTTTTTAATAAAATGCTTTGTTGCCAAGAGGACACAGTGATGCTATAGTTGTTTACTAATGGTGGTTTTTACTTAATATTTTTTATTGCTAAATGTATGCTTTCTATTTTTGAATTTTGATGACTGATGACTAAGACAAAGTTTCTTTTTCATGGAACAAGTAGTGAGTTCATGTTGTCCACCCATATAGAAAATCTATGCTCTTTCTAGTTTTAGGAGCATGAGGTCCCTTTTTCATTAATGAAACTTTAATGAACTTATAACTTTGGTAGTTTCTAAACTTATGAAAAAGATTTAAAGGTTTAAAAAGGGTGTGACTTCAAGGGGATCCAATACTCTTTGTACCTTTCTACTTGCTTGAGTGTAATTGTGTTTTCATGGATTTCTTACCATTCCATTTTGACCAATAATAGGAAGTTAATAAGTCTTTACATGGTGTGGCTCCCATTCAAAAATCTATAAAAACATAAAATTCAAAAAAAAAAACATGAAGGAAATTCAAAGCACACCCCTTAGACGAAATAATGTACTACAAGAACTAATTATGGGATTAGAAAGACATGTTATCTATGCTTGAAGGTGTTCTTTCACTAAGGCCCTTTCTCACTTCTTGCTTTTCTTTTCTTCTTTAATAAGGAATGATATTTGATCAATGGGAGCATTCTTGTATCTTGAGGGGGTGATTTGGTTTTCAAGTGGTGATGCAAAGTCATTAAAAGTGGTTGGTTTTGATTTGGACCAAGGATGGACTTTATTGGATCATTTAACCATAGAATCCATAAGGGACTTCATGTGACCATGATTAGGAACTCCATTCCACTTTCTCTCTCATCCATCAATGCTTTCCATTATTCACCTCACTGCCAATTTTCATGTTTTGTTTAATGTCTTAGTTTGATGTGTTGAAATTCTTAGGTAGATTCTTCTGGATTCGATCCTTAACTTTTTTATAACCATTAATCAACTGTGGGCCCACAGACTCCTTGGTTGAAGTTATGCTAGGGCAAAAAGAGCATGAGCCTACTATGGGGAGGACCCACTTACATATCTCTTAGTTGGGTTAGTTAAGTTCCTTATCCTTAGGTATTTTGGTAATCAAATCTTTCATGCACCCCATCGATGCATCCAACTATGCTCTCCTTAACGAATTTTCTCCAAAAGTTCATTCTCCAATGAAATTATCCATTTTTTGAATTCAAAAATCCTCTTCTAATATTTTCATCATATTCATGGCTTTTCTGGCTTTTTGTAGACTTCAATTTTGTGTAAAAATTCTTTGTATTTTTCAAGAAATTCATTGTGAAAAATTTTCTCCTACAGCTACATCAATGAGACCCCATTTACGCATTAGACCTATCAACAAGACCTCATTGACATGAGGCAAAAATGCTTATAAATAGATGTGAACACTCAACAATTTTTCACATTTCCTTTAAAATAAGGAAGGAATTTTTAAAATTTTCAAAGCCCAAAACCTTCTAAGAGCCATAACTTCCTAACTGTTTGTCTGATTCACTTTGTTCTCCAACCCTATAGCTACTAGAGGTCAGTTCTTTGTTGTGGAGGCCACAAACCTTAAGTTTTGACAAAAAAGCTTTTGGAAAATTTTTTAACTTCCACAAAGGTTTAATAAAGAAATCAATATTAAAACATCAAATTATAAGAGTTAAACCTTTCTAACAAGCTCTAGTGACATTCTAAGTTAAAAAACATCAAAATAATAATAAAATAATCAATTTACCATGGTTAAAACTTAGCCTAAGTGTCACTGCCCAATGAGAAAGGTACTTAAATGTTATAAGTTACACATTGAATGCTAATCCTTGGTTGTATTTTGACCATAGATGAAACCTAAAGGAAAGCATGCGCAAGAAGGAGGACTATCCCAACCAAGGGAAAAATGGCTAAGAATGGGAAGGGGCCAAGAATAGCCCCATGAACAAGTAGAGACCCATGCCATGGGACCTTTTCAGGAGGAGCTTGAAGTGGAATCTGTTTTACAGATTCCTAAAGAAACTGCTATAATAAAATAGTTTGTCTGAGATAAGGCACCTAAACCTTGAGATTACATTAATAGAAGCTTGCCCCAAGTCGATTGTGAATAAGGAGGTCTAGAAATCTATGCTTCAAGAGTTAAATTCTAGACCTTTCTTGGAGTTTGCACCTCCATAAGTTAAGACTCAACTATAAAACTCTCCCATGTGGCCCACAATCACTTCTAGTGGTGAGTGGTACATGGGAGAGACATATCTTTTCTAGAACAATTAGTAGGCTAGTTCAATAGTCAAAATTAAGGACATCTTAGTGTCTTACTTAGTGAAAGCTATTGTAGAGGCCCCTGGGTTACCAAAAAATGGGGCCAATCTTTTTGAAATCTCCATGTAGACATATCCTACGTTAAGAAGGAATGGATGTAGTAGTGTTATGTAGTTGATCAAAAGGAATTTGATGCACTCACGACGGTGGAGCACACATACTTCAAAATTATAGCCTTTTACCTTAATCCATGATGAGGCCAAGCAAGATCATAGCCTTCTTCACTCATGCATGCACTACTCTAGGCAGTAGATTCCCAGTCAACTTTCCATAGTTGATCTATCTTAAGATAGAAAAGTGGTTTAAAGAAAATGAATGTGGAAAGAAGAAACTCCCCTTCCCATGCCTCATCCAGAAATTATGTAAGAGGGGAGGTATAACATGCTATGCAAATGATGCCATTTGATATGCTCCATTTGCTTCTTAGGCAGAGATAATGAAGGAAAAGGTGCTTACTAAAGTCATCCAAGAATAGGAGTAGTAACAACCACCTCCATTTCATATTCACAAAATAATGTTGTAGGCCCACACTACCCTTGAGTGCATGCATGAGATACAAGAGTAGCTCTTGTGAGAGCAGGAGCAGTGAGTAGGAACAAGTGGTAGCGACCCATCTATATATCACCCAATGATGAGTCACCTCAACAAAGTGGCTTGAACAATTAGCCAAATGGAGAAAGGTGGACTAGTTTTCTTAGCCAAAAGAACGCTGCTACTTGTAAAATCAAATCTTGATGCTCGAGAGGTAACGGTATCTCTCTCGCAATAATAGTAATTCCCAAAAAAATCTTAGAATGCTACTACTTTTTCAATGTGTCTAGAGGAGGATGAGGAAGCAACTATCTTGGTGATGTAGCACCATGGGTAGGATACAACCACAAAGGTGGTAGCTAATTGAATTACCAAAGCATTAAATGCATTTGTGATGTCTATACCAAATGTTTCTACACTCAGAGATGTGCAAATGTCTACAAGAATAGTTAGCAGAAAATTGAGTGCAGCCCAACATGAGGAGTTGTTGGACCAACTAGTGGAAAAAGGGAAACTAACTCTAGATGTCTTTGACCTTCCAAACATAATCATTATAACCTAATTGAACCTACTAGAAGTGAGGGGTAAGTGCAGTATATTAGAGGGACAACTTGAAACAAGCTATACATAAAACCAATGCTTGGTTGCAAAGGTTGCTGAATTAAGAGCCCGTCTTGTTGATCCCACATTTCTCAACCCTACATTAATAAGGGATGAAGCCTTTAAGTAGCTTGAAGACAAGCTCAAAAAGTTTAGAAACAAGAAGGAGATGACCATCTTTGACCAATCTTGGTAATGCCCTATCCTTAGGATTTTCCCACTTCAATCCACATTCAAGATGCTACATGGACTGTGAACAATCCCAAGGAAAAGAAGGAGAAGATGAAGGCACTATTGGATGCCTTTCCTATTCCACCAAAAGTTGCAACTATCATAGGATAATCACAACTGCCTCAACCATTGCATGCATTTGAAGCAGGAGAAGGCCCTTCAAAGCCTTAGGAGGCTCCACTATTTAGGACCATTTGGTCTTCTCCAACATCTTCATGTCATTTGAGGAATTGTATTTGTCAGTTTTGTCTTGGTGTTCAATTTTGTCATCCTAAACACCAAAATTTTGTAATAATTGTAAAACCATACACTTTGGGCACTTAGTTTTTTTTTTTTGTATAGTTTGTGTGCTTATTTTGTGTGTCAACAATCTCATACCTTCCCATTTTTTATAAAGAACGTAATGATAAGTTTTCATTTAGTCATGGTGGTATGATGAAGCATCATGGTGGCCGCGTCGACATCATGATGTTAATGTGACCTTGTCAACGAGATGTCATTGACATGATCTTGTTGATGTAGGGTTTAACTCGTTGATGTGTATCCATCGACGTGATCCCATTGATGTAGGCTTTGACTCATTGACATGTACCAATCAATGGGGCACCCTATTTCACCTATAAATGTATGCCTTCTACCACATTTATGGTATTCCTTTCATAATTTGTAGTGAAGCTCTAGCAGTTTTTACATTTAGAAATTAGAATATTTTGAGTAATTCTTTTTAATGCTTTAAGTAATCAAAGTAAATAAATTAAGCTAATTTAAGATAGATTAAGATAAATTAAATAGTGATTAATTAAGCACATAAATACAACCACTTCGAGCATACATTTGGCACTTTCTAATCCTAGTAATGCCTAATGTTTGATAATCTAGTAGTGTTAAACATGTTTAGGATGTGTATGATAAGTGGGAATGGATGTTTATGGTAGGATTAGTTATGTGTTAGCTAGTTAGATTAAATTAGTAATTAAATATTTGTATTCATTATTCTTTATTCTTAGGTAACTTAGAACATAAAACATAAAAATGATAAAAATCATATGTCTCAGTTGCACTTAACCATACCTTTGCATTTCACAAGTGTAATTGGGAAGACAATGATTATAATGGTTAGTTTCACTTTCTAGAGACCAATGTACTTAGAAGCCTATAAGTCCACAGAATTCAACCGGATCACGCATGAATGCTTGGTGATTCATATGGTTGGGCATAGGGTCTACTTACCACTCATCAACCTTGGCATGAAAACTATGATTAGAGGTACTGTTATTAAGGATTGAATCTAAGTCATAATGTTGCTCTAGCGAATTTGATTTTTTTAGTAGATCTAATTTTTCTCACTTTGATTTTTCTCCAAAAAATCTAATTTCTTTAAAATTTCTTTAAGGGGGATTCTGTACTACTCCCATCTTCTTCAACTAATGTTGAAATTTCTACTTCTTTTATCGATGCATAAATTGTTGTTGCTTCTCAAAATGTATATTTACAAGCTTGTATGAAAAAAGTTGTGATGCCTTCTTCTAGTAATGTTGAAGCAACTAAAACACCTAATTTTTTTCTTCTTTATGATGTATATCCATCATTGTTTACTAATATTTCATCACAATATGTGTTCATTTAAATTTGGGGTTACCTGCCTTGTAATCAAAGTTTTATTTTGTAGTTAAATGATATGATGAAAAAACATGACATCCAAGTCCTTTATGCCAAGTATTATTTTTATTTTTTATACTTGTTAAGTTAGGCAATGCTTCGATGGTGCAGTGTGCCCTAGATATATGATCTTGTATACATAAGAATGGAGTGTTATGCATTTATAAGTGGACTCCCTATTTTGATGTCCAATCTAAAGAATATGCTAAAATTTCCTGTTTTGTTGAGTTATATGATTTTTTGTTGATTTTCTATAAAACTAAGAAGGAAATTGTTAGTCTTTTTTATCCCATTAAGCATATGGATTCTATGTCTAAAAATTTTAGTTCTCATAGACATTTTTTTTGTTGAAATCAACCTTCTCAATTGTATAAAGGATTTGGTGTTACAAGTAAGAAGAAAGGCTTATATTTAGTCAATTACATATTATAATTTTCCTAATTCTTGCAACTTTTTCCATTGTGAAGGATGTTTGTTTAGTGCTTGTCCTTTTCTACTCAAGAATAACAATTCTAAAGAAAAGAAAAAAAAATGTGCTGAAGTTCAAGATAAGAAAAAGTAATATAAAATTGAAGATACAAATAATCAAATTAATGTAAATGATAAGATTAATCAAATAGTAATAAATAATCTAAAGAAGACAAAAGCTCCTATGTAATTTTATTGGTACTAGAGAAAGTATTAAGCACCTTGAATAGATAGTTCATAAGACAAATTTTTCCTTGTCTAACAAGAATACTGTTAACTCAAAGATTGAAACTAGTATCAACAAAAAGATTACAGTTGATGGTGAAGATCTTCCACAAGATCTACCATTTTCTTGCTTTAATACAAATATGGGTATTATTCACATCTCTCCATCTCAAATCCTTTTGCTATTTGAAGTTCAAACATGGATGTTGAAAAGTGATATAAATTTTGTTAGGAGTGGGACCTTCCTCTCTACTAACAATGAGTTTTTTCACTTATTTTTTTCAAAGTATCAACTATAATATTGGATGTGTGAGCAGATAGTTTTAAAACTGAAACCATTTTCTTTCTATATATATTTTTCCAATGATATCTACTTAATTTTAAGCCTTTGATGTACTTTGAATTTTCTTTGCTCATTATCAATAATTTTTTGAGGTTTGATACTCAATAATAGCCTTGGCATGAAATTCCTAATTTATAGGATCAATTATAGGGACAACATTAAGTTATGAATTAAAAAATTCTATAAAGGGAATTTTGAAATTGTTCTATTTAATAGAACCAAGGGAATTTCATCGCACTAAGTATAAAATGAATTTCCTATATAAAACCATTCTTGAATAATGAAGTGTTAGCCTAATGGTAAGACACTTGGTTTGAAAGCTTCAAGTCATGGGTTTGATTTTGGTGGGAAATGCTGAGTTATAAGGTTCTAATTAAACTATATTACAATTCTTTTATGCTTTCAACACCCCACCCTCTTATAAAACCATTCTTATGATAGCTTAGAAAATTTTACTTACATTCTTTAATAAACATGTAGTTTGATAAGGGATTAAAACTTTATACTTAAAAAATGTTGTTCACCACCATTAAAATAGTGGAAATGCCCATTATTGTAGATAAGCCAATAATAAAGTTCATGAAAATAGTAATTTAAGGAAGGTGTAGCATATTAAAAGTTGAAAAATGTCTACTAATTTCTTGTTTACAATTTTATCCTAACAAGACATGCCTTAACAAAATCCACAGCATCTATTTTCAAAGTCTAATGGTGATTTTGTCATATTTTATCATATTTCCAAAGTCACAGTCAAATGTAATGAGAAGTGTGTGATATTATCATATAGTCTTATAGTGATGTTATGTCTTTTATTTGTGTTTACATATTAAGTATATGAGACTAAAGTCATGATAGAATGATGGTAGGGATCTACCTCAACAAACCCTAAATGGTCACAATTCCACACTCTTCTAAGTCAAATTAGCTTAGAAAACAAGAATACAATGAAATGAAGAAACTCTCCCTCTATTAATCAATCTCAAAATAAGAATTACGTCAAAAATGAGAAGCCAAGCTCAACTCAACTCTTCCAAGGATCTTAAAGGACAAACATGTCTCTTCTCAATCCCTCAAACTTTCTCATACTTGAAGCATATAAGTTCAAAGCAAGGTAGCACTCATAGGAGACTCTTCACCTTTTCTTTGGCTACCCTCTCTCTTAAGTGCTCTCACTCTTGCTTCTTACCTTACCTTAAGACTCTCTTCTCCTTTCTTTAAACCTTAGATACCCTTTTATAATTGTTGAAGTGATCCTTAACCTATCCAAATCATTGTTCTTCCTTTAAAAATTCATGCATATTTCGAAAATTTATTTATTTTTTTCAAATTGCAAGTGACTATAGCTGAAACTCTCTCAAAATTTCCAATATGCAACCAAACTATGACACACAACTTGCTCGCACTAGTAAAATTATTCATTTTCTACCTATATTTCTCTAATGTTTACAATGAACTGTAGCTTGCAACTTTAGACTACAATCTTACTACAACTCATAGTGGCCCGCAATTTAGTGCTTGATACAAGAAACATGAAATTCCTCATTCTTCTATGAATTGTAGTCGACTACAGCTCGATGTAGCCTACAACTTGTCATTGTGATCAACTGTGACTCATTTCCTCATTACAATTGCCTACCTAAAGCTAGAAACATATGTAAATGACCCTAAAATAACTCCAAAACACAAATACCCACTCATAAAACTTCTAGGACACATTGAGGACAAGAAATACATGAAGAAGCTAAGGCGATGTCCTCATCATATCTCTCCCTCTTAAAAAATTTTATTCTTGATGACCTCTCATAAGTTGGAAAGCAATATGCCCCCATGATGCAAGTTCATTAGAATCAACATCAAATTATCATGATTCAATGCATCAAAATCATTATATGAATGAGTATCACACCTTGTTATAATGCTTAAAGTTTTCATTTTAAGCTTCAATTTCTATTAGAGACTTGTCCCATTATGCTTCCAATATTTGAGCATTTTCTTAGAATCTCTTAATTACATCTTCATAATGATTTAATCCTACACAAAGTTTACACAAGAATTTGGAAAAAGATACATTAATATCCTTTAATGTAAGATCTTAGCTAGTCTTCAATGATAATTCTTCACCTTTAGCTAATTGAATTCCACTTTCTTTCAGAATCCCTTATGCTCAACAATAAATACAACACAATTTTAATTTCCAAATAGCTTCAAGCTATGTTCCAATATCAATGGAAATACAAAATTCAAACTAGCACTAACACAAGTGTCAATAATTAATAACATTATCCAAATCAAATGCATCATACTCAACATCATAGAACACATCGTCATCACATTTAACATTTAGATCATTCATCATCATAAATTTCCTTAAATTATGAACCATCAATGAAGAGTCCAAATTAATACTATCATCATCAACAATGGTAGACAATAATTTAAATCTTTGCTAATTTGAATGATTGTCAAAGTATGATTCTTACTAGAAAAAATAGCCTTATTATTAAAGTTCCAATGTCTACTAAGAATAATATTAGCATAATTAATGGACAATACATCATAAAGAATTCTATATTGAAATTAGCTAATGGAAAATTCCAAAATACATTACTTCTTAACTTTCTTATAATGATTTTTCATCATCCAATATGCTTTGTATGAACCAGGGTGAGGAATGGTATCTAACTGCAATAGTTTTACAACTTTGGTAGAGATCACATTCTCTTATGCTCCACCATTAATAAGCACATTCAAAGAATAGCCTTTAAAATTACAATAAGTTCTAAATAAACTCTTTCTCATAATATCTTCATTGGCATTGACATTACTAACAAAAATACAACTATTCAACTCACTTTACTCAATGATTTGTAAAGGTTCAATTTCACATACCTTTCTTGAAGTTTCAGTTATATATTCTTCTAATATAGTTTGAATTTCCTTGATCTTATTTGCATCCTTCTTTGGCTTAGTACTTTCCTGTTGTTTATGACCATACTAATCACAATTATAGTACTAATATTTACATTTTAGGGATCTATTCCTTCTTTTTTACCTCCTTGATAAATTTGACTTTCTTTCTTTCTTTTGTTAATCTTTACTTTTCATCTTAGATGACAGCTTTGACTACTGAGCTATATCTTTTTTATTTTTTTCTTGTGATCTTTATTCTTCTTTAATTCAAACCTTGTAATTTTCATTTTAGCCTTAAGACCAAGATCATGAGCTTCATAAAGGGAGACAAGCTCATAAAATATCAATTCTTGCTAATATTGCATCCTTAATTTACTAATAAAATTAGAATCTTACTCATATTTAGACCAATGGGCATTAGCCTTTTGTAAAGTATTACAAAACTTAACATAATAATATTTTGCCTCTTTGTCCCAATGTTTGAGAAATTTTAGCTCCTTAATGGCTTCATGATGGTAGGCACTATTCTTAAATTTTTGCCTCAACTTGAATTCAATAATTTACCAACTCTCAATAGGTCTATCATGCCCTTCAAAATATTTGATAGATTATCTATCCCATCATTTGGCTACTAGTCCTTCAAGTTTACTCTCAATAATATAAATCATGAACTTACTAGAAATTTTCTCAACATAAATATTTATTCATAACTCTTATCCATGAAAGGAAGAAATTTGTACCTTCAACACCATTGAATATAAAAATATCAACATGACAAACTCCTAAAGAACTTCTCAAGATTTTCAAAAATTTATCATCATTGTTTTCCTCACTAACATAATTGAAAGGGAATCTTTGTTCATTGCTTTAAATTTTAATCTTTTCTCTTCTTGGAGCTTTTTGATCACTTTTCCTTCTTACTCTTTACATAGGTGCAAAAGGATTTTCTATTTCAATCTTCTCTTCAAGTTTTCTTAATATTTCTTCAAAATCATTATGTATACTAGCTAATGGCTTGGGAATGACTTCTTGCGTGTTAGCCATAATAGCTTTAAAGGAATCCTTGAGCTCTCCAAGTTTTTTCCAAGCTCTTGTTTAGTCTTCTTCTTAGGAGCCATACCTTCTATAAGGCTAACGTCAATATCTTAAAGTAATAAGAAGATATCCTCAAATAATTTCTTTCAATTTAAGAAAGAGGAACTTGGCTTTAATACGAAAGTGAAAATTTGAAGCAAATCACTTCAAATACTAGCCTTTCAAGCAAATTAATTCATAAATATCATAAAAGAAACTTGATCTCATAAAGATAAATGCTCTTATGAGTCTTAGGTAATTCAAACCCTAAGTAGGTGCACAACATACAAATTCTTCAAAATTCATTTAAATCTTAATGAAGATCACAACTATAAGATGTGGATGCCTCCAAACCAATGCTCTAATACCAATTTGGTAAGGATTTTCCTCAGCAAACCATAACTAGACCTAATTCCACACTCTTCTAAGTTAAATTAGCTTAGAAAATGTTAACACAATGAAAAAGAGAAATTTTTCCTCAATTAATCAATCTCAAAATCAAGATTACAACAACAATAAGAGCTAAGCTCAACTCAACTCTTCCAAGGATCTTAGAGGCCATACATATCCTCTCTCAATTCCTCAAACTTACTCACACTTGGATCACACAAGTTTAAGATAAGATAATACTCATATGAGACTCTTCATGTTTCCTTTGGTTACTATCCTCCTTAAGTGCTCTCACTCTTACTTCTTATCTTACCTCAAACTCTCTTCTCCTTTCTTTGGACCGTAGACATCTTTTTATAACTACTAGAGTGATCCTTGGCCTACCTCAATTATTGATCTTCCTTTGAAAATTCATACACTTTTTGAAAATTCATTTTTTCTAGACTACAAGTAACTATGGCTAGCACTCCCTTGCACTTTCCAACCTATGACCAAATTACAACTCACAATTTTCTTGCACTAGTAAAATTCTTCATTTTCTTCCTTTGTTTTTCTATATTCTGCAACAAATTGTGGCTCACAACCTTAACTTGGGATCTTATTGTAACTCACACTAGCTAGCAACTCCTCACTATGATTGACTACGATTCACAATCTCATTGCAGTTACCTACCCAACTCTAGAAGTACATGTAAATGACTCTAAAATAATTCAAAAACATAGATACTCACTCCTAAGACTCCTAGGATACATTACGGTTAAGAAATATATGAAGAAGGCTAGGTGATGTTCTCATCAAATGAACTACTTAATTAAATGCATAAATAATGTAAAAATGTGGTAGTAGAGATGCTAAAGAAGATAGAAGCTTTTGCAAATGTTTTAACATTTAACATAGGAATTATTGATCAATTTGTAGAGACAATTCATAAGACAAATCCATTGTCATCCAATAAGAATAATTTAACAAGTAGCCTATAATTGATGGTAAATTTTTTCAACATATGTTTTACCTCAAATAATGAAGTAATGATAAATGTACTATCGTTTTCTAGTGATTCCAGTAATAATTTTGCAACACTTAAAAATTCTAAACCTATGATAATATGAAAATATTTCATATCTAATACTAAGAAACTTAAGTGTCCTTCCATTGGGCTATCTAGGTTGGAAATGCTTTTACTATATTGGATTAATAACCCTGGGTCACAAGTTCAAACAATTGTACACACTACATTGCTTTATGAATGTGTAGTGTGGGACCTAGGTCTTGATCAAGAATCATGTAAAAGATTGAGAAACTTCAAAAAAAATCTTATTTAATGAATTCAAAATAAAAAAATCAAGTGCCATATGCAATACTTTTATTAGAAGCTAATTTGTTACCATTGGAAGCTAAAGCAATGTATTAGTTCCTAACATTCTACTTAAGAAATGAAAATAGAAATAAGATCTTAGGAGAAATCATCCAAAAATCTCAATAATAAGGGTAGTTCCATAAAGAATAATAAGTTCAGAACAAGCTTAGAAAGTTATTACAAAGAAAGTTTTAGAGAGATGACAAAATAAGGTACAAATACAAAAATGCTTTAATTTTATTGGGAAAATATTATAGGTAGCGGACATGATGAAGTAGACTATCTACATGTAATAATTTCTGGAAACTAGAAATTTTTATTACATCCAAAAAATTATAAAGGCTTTGTTAGATAGTTACAAAGCCTCAACATATTTTTGAAGAAAGTTAAAAATATCATTGAAGTAATGCCCCAAGCAAATAGAATCAATTTGAAAGAAAGCAATCAAAAAATTACAATTAATAGTATAATTCACTCGAATGCAAGATAAAGATTTTCAAAGTAAAATGAAATATGTTCTTCATAATTTATGCTTTGTTTGCATAATTTGCAAATACACACTTCTCTTGGTAAATTGATCCAAATACCTATCTTAATAATTTCAAAATCCATAAGAGCATTAATTAGCAAAGTAAGCATGAGATTATAACATCTCCAAGTTGGAATTAGAAGATAAAATAATGAACAACGTGAAGATAGAATATGTCGATTGTGTTTACTCCAAGTGGTGAAAGATGAGCAACATGTATTATTGGAATGTTGTGAAACAAATTTAATTCAAAAAAAAAAAGACAAATCTTTCATTAGTCTTTGTATAAGCCATTCAAGCTACCATTGTTAGTTCTAGGAAATTATATAGAAGACGTTCATGTTATATGAATATTAGACATATCTATGTACTTAAGACTTATTCTTACTAAAATATTTTTCACAAGTTTATTTGTCTAACATAGATATAATAAAATATTAGTACTAGTATTAATAAAAAATTACATAAAAAGAATTCTAAAACTAGTTTGATAGATCCAATGGATCTCAATGGACCTAAGTAAAACTTTTCAATTTTAATATTTTTATATTTAATCAAATAAAGCTTCACTAGCTTCAAGGATGTAGTTATTATAATTATCTATTATTTAAAATTCATAAGAAATTTTTGGCATGTAATAGTTGTGTCTAATTCATAAATCCATGAGTGCTATCATAGCCTTCATAGCTAAAGTAGAAATAACACTTTACATTACATTAACTCTTCTTAACTTTATTATTTATTGTTGGAATAGAATTTTTTTTCATAATAAACAAACTCTAAGGTAGTTGTTAAATCACCTCTATATTTCTAGTTTTGTTGCCTATGTTAAAAGCTTCCATGATCTTACTATGAGAATTTTATATTTATTCTAGTGAATTCAAACCTCTCTTTATGACTAGATCCTTATGTTCTTTTTGCTAGGATAGAGAGAATACAACTTAACAAAATGATGCTAATGATAGATGGCTTAAATGGTTAGCTCATTATTTTTTTAGGTAAGAGGTTACCATAGTCATTTTTATAGGTTTTAACATTCACCAAAGAAAAAAAAATACTTAGCAATATAATTACATTAATAAATATATCATTGTAGATTTTACTTTAACAAAGAATTTTTACTTCAACAATCTTAACAAAGGTATCTCTAATTAAAGTTATTTAGTCTTAAAAAAGCTCGTAGTTTACCTAATTTTGAATGAGAAGATTAAGTTCTTTGAGTAGTTATGTTATAAATTGTATTCCTTATTATCTAACTTCTCTAGCCAAAAGTTTGTTCATATATTTAAAACCTTTGCTTATCACCACCATTATCATCTTAGCCTGGTCTAAACAAAATTGGATCAACAAGGGTTAAAAATTCAATATGTAGTGCTTGTCCTATAATTTTTATTTGACAATTTATGTACCATGAAAATTATACCTAATGCTTGTCAAAACTAATAGCCTTTGTCAAAAAGATCATAACCATGACATATATATTTAATGACCAATTAAATGCATATTAAAATCAATGCATTCGGAATAATGATATAGATTTTTCATATAAGCATATATGGTCATAGACTTCATATTTAATTTGATATCATTTTGATGGTTTTAAAACCATTTAAAAATATTTCATGAAATAGTTTTTGGGAAAAATTTAAACATAAAATACATCAAAAGAGATAATAAGTGTTTAAATAAATGTATATTTTTAAGTCTAAGGTCACCTACTTGAGTTCTTTTTCATCATTCACCTCCATGAAGAGCTAATAGCATCTGTAAAATCTAAAAAGAAATATCATCCATGAGATTTGGCATGGTTTTAAAATCAGTTGCTAACCTTATGCTAATTCTCGTTCTTTCATATCTAGGATTGGGATTAACATTGGCAAAGTTACCCAAGACCTTTACTAGTTATCCAAAATTCTTATATTTTTAACTTAAAATCTCTCATTGAACTAATGACTTGAATCCTAAAACAAAAAGAGTAGATGACTATGTGTAGCCAACATAAACTTTCATTAAATAAAGAAGAAGGAATACATTAAACTCTTCTTTATCTAGGAAATTTAAAGTTTGATTTCTTGGTATTTATGCATATAATCCTTCAACATTCCAATTTGAAATAATATATTTAGCTTTAACCAAGCTCATTCATTGGAGTCATTTAGTTAGAAGTTTGTAACTAAGGCTTATTATAGAGATTTCCACTTATTTGATATTGAAGAATTCCTAAAAATTATATCTAATCTACTCTACTAATATACTATTGATGAGCAACGAGGTACCCCTACACCCAACCATACAAATCATAAGCGTTCATGTGTGATCTTGTCGAATTTTGTGGACTTTGTAATTTTCAATGCACTAGTCTTCTAGGAAGTGAATCTTGCCTTAAGATTGTTCATTGTCTTCCCAATTACACTTGTGACATACACTAATATGGTTAAGTGTAATTAAGACATCTAATTTTTATTAGTTTATATTTTATGGTTTGGTGTTCAAATAGAGATAAAATTAATTGGATTAATTAATTTAAATTAACTAATTAACTAGCATCTAACTAGTCCTAACATAAGCATCCANGCAAGGTTTATCAGAAAGCTCGTCTTTATTGCTGCACACACTATCATGCTCAGGTATAACAATGCTCAAATAAAGATTCATACACTCAATGACTCTTGCTGCAGGCACTTAGGAGAAAAATTCTAACTTTCAAATGAACAAACTACAAGTCCTTTGCTACTACTAAGATCTCAATTCCCATAAATGTGGTTGGTGGACATGTATTTATAGCCAAATACAGACATTGCATTGATGGGGCCTCATTGACGCATGATACGATGCATCAATGAGGCCTCATTGACGTATCCTCGTCGATGTAGCCAACAGAATTGCAACTCATCATATCCCCATGACTGAATGAAAAATTTTTCTTTAGTTCTTTACAAAATTGGGAAGGTATGGGATTATTGATTGACCTTTCACAAGAAAAATAGACTAACTAACTTGACATAAAAATGAAGTGCCCAGGTGTACAGATCAACACATTGCAAAAATGATGGTGTTCAGGGCACAAAATTGAACACCATGACATGACACTTCAAAATTGGATAGCACATTCCTTGATGGCATGAAGTTTGATGGAGAAGATCAAATAGTCCCAGATAATGGTGGCTCCTGAGGTTATGAGGGACCTTCTTCATCTTCACACATGTGCAGTGGTTGAGGTGGCTATGGTTATCCTACTATTGCTACAACTTTTGGTATGAGGCAAAAAGCATCTAGTAGTGCTTTCATTTTCTGCTTCTTACTCCTAGGATCATGGACCATCCACGTAACTTCATCAATGTGGGTTGGAATGAGTACATCCTAGGGACATTGGATTGTTAGAAATAGCTCCTTTGCATTGATGAACTAGGCAGCAAATTGTTTGCATTCAATGTCAAACGCTCTGATTGTATCCTTCAACTACTAATAGTCATTCATTCTTTTGGCTAGGTTATCGACAGTTGATTGTCAATTTGTGAATCATGCTCTAAGAACTTTGAGTTCAGCATTTGTGGTCTCAAGCTTCTACTTGGTGTCTTTATGGTACTTGAACTTTGCCTTGTATAAAAAATACAAGTTAGCCACTAATTTCTCCAACTCTAACTGTAGTTTTCTAGCAGTTGGTAGAGCTAGGTTCAGATAACAAAGATTGACCAATTCCATATACTTTTTCATTTCTTCTATTTGCAACTCCTTTAAGCAGATCTCTGCTTTGTTGTAAGTGTTAATCCAATCAATGATGGACTGCCAAATTTCTCTTCCTTGTTGGAGTTGCTAGAAAGCTTCATTTATCTTTACCTTTTCCATTTGGATGTGCTTTTTGTTCACTTCCTTTTGTAGGCCAACCTAGTCTCTATAGTGATTCTTTACTTTTTCAAACTTGAGGACCTCATTTTTCCAAGCAGGGATCTTGATGGCCAATTTCTGGTGTAAGGCACGAACTTCCTTCATTAATAGATTTTGATTCTCTATGGACAATCTCCTTAACTTAGTGTTCACCCTAGTAAATTGCTCTTACTGTTGATGAATAAATTCTTGCATTTGTTCCTTTTGAGCATCAACACTGCACAAGTGATGATTCTATGTAGTCAGAGTTTCATTCTCCTGGTGTATCTTAGCCAAGTCCTTCTAAATTGAATATGTCTTTGCCTCTATTATGGACTGGTTAAAGATGGCAATTACTACCTCCTCCTCAGCCTTCCTGAATCATTATTGAAGTTGTTGGAAAGCTTCATCTATGGTTATTATTGAACTGAGGATTGTAAGATTAGCAAGGTGGGCATGTAGTTCGGCAACCTATGTAGCCAAGCATTGATTTTGTGCTTGAGCTGTTTCGAGTTTTTCTTCTAGAATGATGCACTTTCCCCTTGCGTCTAGCAGCTCCAAATAGGTTGTGGTGATGTTTTCTGGAAAATCGAAGATATCTGAAATTGGTTTTCTGGTTCCCACTAGTCAATCCAACAATTCTTCATGCTGGGTTGCAGTTTAGTTTTCCATGACCATGCCTACAGATGTCTACACATCTCGAAGTTTAGATATGTCTAGTATAGATGCCATAGGTGCATTTAGTGATTTGGTAACATAGTCAGTAACTACCTCGGCTGCCATCTCCTACCCTTGGTACTACATCACTAAGATAGTTGTTCCTCCACCTTTCTCCAATTGCACTGAGAAGGTGGTAGCATTCCTAGAGATATTTTGGAATAAATGGTGTTGTGATAAGGACACCAATACCTCTTGAGCATTGGGATCTGACCTTGCAAGCAACTATGTTCATTGGGCAGAGAAAATTGGTCCACCCTTCTCCATCTGGCTAATTTTTTAAGCCACCTCATTAAGGTGACTCATTATTAGTCTATACATAGATGGATTTGCACCTCATTAAGCCACCTCATTAAGGTGACTCAAGAGCTGCTCTTGGATTTTAAGCAAGTGCTCAATGGCTGTGTAGGCTTTTGACATTATTTCTTGAGTGGGTGGTGGTAGTAGCGGTTACTTCTCTTCTTGAGTTATTGTTGGCATCTTTTCCTTCATGATTTTGAACGATAAGGTCAAAGGAGCATGTCTAATTATATCATTAGAATAGTGGGCAATTCCTACCCTTTTGTAGAGTTTCTGGATGAGGTATGGAAAGGGTAGGGTTTTCCTTCCACATTTGTTTTCTTTAAAATGTTTTTCAATCTCCAAGTAGATGAGTTGTGGAAGGTTCATAGGAAATTTCCCACTTAGAGCAACGCATGCTCAAGTGGAGAAGGTAGTCACCTTGTTGGGCCTCATCATTGGATTGAGGTGATAGGCCACAATTTTGAAATAGATGCGTTTCATCGATGTGAGTGTGCTATACTCCTTATAGTCAACCTTGTAGCATTGCTGAGTCCACTTCCTTTTTGCCTTAGGATCACCTTTTGTTGATATCTCTGCCAACTTTGTCCCAATGTTAGGTAACCCTAGTGTTTGTGTTATAGCTTTGGCCAAGTAGGATACTTGAATATTCTTGATCTTGATTTTGGACCTTGGCCTTTGATTATTCTAGAAGAGATATGTCTGTTTCATGTATCATTCTCCACTGGATGTCATGATTGGCCACATGGGAAAGGTTTGCAATTGTTTTTTAACTTCTGCTAGAGCTTTCTCTAGGAATGGTCTAAAGTTGATTTCTTGAAGAACTGATCGTTGAATCTCTCAAGACTTGATGATGTCAAGGTAGGCTTGAGTCAAAGTGACTTCAATCCTTGGTGTGGGTTTTGGCACTTCTTTTCATTGTGATTACTTAATGGGCACTTCTTCTCACTGTGATTGCTCAATGGATACTTCTTCTTCTTGAACTTGTTAAACAGATTTCACTTTAGGCTCCTCATGAAGAGGTCCTGTTGCATGGGTTGCCTTTAATGATTCTTGGGCTTGTTCTTGTTGCCTGCTTCCAGATCTAGGCCACTTCTCCCTTGGTTGAGAGGGTTCTCCTTCCTGTAGTTATTTCAATTTTGGTGTCATCTGTATTCACAATGAGACCATGGATTAGTAATCGTTGTGTAACATGAAGCAATTGGAATACCTTTATCTCTTAAGGATAGTTACACTTGGCTAAGTTGTGATTATGGTTGATTTAATTGCTCCAATTATTATTGATTTATATGTTATTATTAATAAATCATCTTGGAGGTTGTTGAAAGGGTTAACTTTCGAAAAAAATTGATGTTCTTATATTATTAAGGTTATTAACCCTTTAGGGGAGTTAGAAAAATTTCCAAAAATTTTCATTGATTCTTCATCAAAAACCTTAAGGTTTGCAGCCCCCATGATAAAGAGCTTACCTCCAGTAAGTGCAAGATCAAGAAACGGAATGATTTGGACAAACAGTTGGCAAGTTATGGGCTCTGGAAGGTTTTGGGCTCTAAAAAATTGAAAAAACTCTTCATGTATTATGAGGCAATTGACAAAACTTTCTAAGTGCACAATGGTATATATAGGATTTTTACACTACATTGACGAGGCCTCATTGATGGGGCCTCATCAATGCGGTCGGCTACGTCGATGAGGCCTCGTCGATGCAGCTGTTGATAACTGTAGATGACTATTGACTTTGGTCAAAGTTGCAAAATACAAAGAGCTTTTAATGAAATTGGGATCAAATGAAAGCTCAAAAGATCAAGAATAGTATGAAAACATGAGAAGAGGATGTTGGAGCTCATCAATTTGGAAAAATGGAGAAAAAATGATTTAGGGGATGCATGAAGAAGCACTGAGTGGAATACATAATGGAATATGCAAAAGATAGGATTGTAGCAATGTCAAAGATAAGAAACCTTAACTAATCAAGCTAAAAATTGTCTAAGTGGGTTCTCACCATAGCAAGCTCATGCCCTTGTTGCCCTAGAATAACCTCAACTAAGGAGTCCGTGAGCCCCATAGTCAATTGATGATTATGAAAAGTTAAGGACCAACCAAAAAGAATCTATCCAAGAATTCAAACACATCAGACCAAAACATAGAGCATAATATAGAACATGATGGTGAGGTGAGTTATGGTAGCATGGATGGATGACAAAGAAGGTGGAATGGAGTTCTGAATTGAGGTCATAAGAAGTCCCTTGTGGAATTTGTGTTTAAAATGACTTGGGAAGATCCATCCTTTGTCCAAACCAAAACCATCTAATTTTAGTGACTTTGCATTGCCACCCTAAGACCGATCCACCCACATAAGACACAAGAGTGCTTCCACAAGACAACCACTTTTCCATACAGAGAAGATAAGAGAGAAGTAGCAAGTGAGAGAGGGCCTTAGTTAGAGGGTAATTTTAGGCATAGGTGCATATCTTTTTAGTCCCATAACCAATGCTTATAGCTTGTTTATTTGTCTAAGATGTGTGCTTTGAATTTCCAACATTTTTTAAAAATGGGAACCACACCATGTAAGGGCTTATTCATTTATTGTGTCTAAGGGATGTGCTTTGAATTTCAATTATTTTTTTTTTGAATTTTTGGATGGGAACCATACCATGCAAAGACTTTATTTGACTTCCTATTAGTGGTTGGAATGGAATGATAAGAAGTCCGTGAAAAACACTCAAGCACTCAAGCAAGTAGAAGAGTACAAAGAGTATTGAATCCCCTTAAATTTACACCCTTTACAAACCTTTGAATGCTTCCTAATTTTAAAACTACAAGGTCACTAATTGATTAAAAGTCTCTTTAATGGAAGGGACCTCAAATTCCTAGAACAAAGAAAACCATAGAATTTATTATATGGGTGACTGACATGGACTCATTGCCTATTCCATGAAAAATAAACCATATCATAGTTATCAGACATTAGAATTCAAAAATAGTAAGTAAACATTGACAATCACAACATTAAGCACTGATGAATTGTGATTCATTAGGTCATGATATCACACTTGCGATATCGTAGCCTGGCTCGCGATATTGTATATGTGATATTGTGGCTCTTGTGTAGGCCTATAAATACACCTTAGGCGCGTGATGGAGCAAGGAGGTTTTTAGTTAGAAGTTAGTTTTCATTTTTAGTATTTCTCAACCCTTTCCCCCAGTTCATGCCCACAGTGTGATGATTGTAATTGTACTTCACCTTTATTCAAGTGTGATGTACTTGGACATGCACATGATCGGAAATAAAGATCAAGATTACTTCATCATTGCAACATTCACTTAGTTTAATAATTTAATTATTATTTTTATTTATTTCTTTCATAGTTAATATCTCTTCACCCTAAACTCCTTAAATGTGGAATGAGTATGACTTAATAACGAGCATTCAAGTGTTACTACTTGGTGTCCCAATAGCATACCTAGGCCATGTGCTTGGTAACCCCAATAGTGGTCATGCACAAGGTCCAAGATGTGTATGGATGATTAAGGAATGGATTCTCATCACATTAGGCTAACTTAGACTCTCTCTCCCTTTTCCTCCTAGCTTAATTAAAGTTATTTTCCATTACCTCTAGGAGTAGCACTAGGTTAGAAACCACATCATACACCTCACTCTGGATTAAACCATATGTGACAAAGCAAATACTAGTCCAGGTGGGAAGACAACGAACTATTATCAATGAATAACTATNAGTTAATACTCATTACAGCGATCTTGTATGATATAACTAATCTAAATAACTAGCACCNTAAATTCAATTCAATTAATTCACACACCACCCACAATAATGTCTCTCACAAGACTCTGACAACGCAACAACTAGTAGGGAAATTCATTGGAGAACCAATGAATTATATGATGAAGAAGACGAATTTTGGAGTACTCAATTTGATGTAGGGGTTTCCTATGAACATAAATGAAGAAAACATCATCCCAACTCATGAATGCATAACCTAACCAGTGACGATGAACCCCTACTAGCCACTAAGAGCCTAACACATATACACGAGGCTGTTCGAATATCCCACAGGCATCGCAAGGAAAGTCGTCTACCCAGGCATGACTTAAACAACTTACCTAAGTTTTTAGGAGGCTATGATTTAGATCCGCAACAACATTTATGAGCTTTCTACTGTTGCTTGTATATGGAATAACATTGATAATGGATGACAAAAACTTAAGCTCTTTCCTATGACACTCGTTGGCCATGCAAAAGTATGGTATAGGTCCTTAAAACCAAAATTAATCCGGTAGAACTCTTCAACGAAAGATATCAAACTTATGCAAGAGTGTCAGCCTTGAGGAGACAAATCCAAGAGTGGAAAAAGGTGAAACATGAACCCTTGGACATGGCCTTAGAAAGATATTATGCATTGTTAAACAACTGCCCAGACCATGGGTTCTCTAAGGAAAGGCTAATGTACCATATCATAGATGGGCTTCATAATGAAACAAGGGAGACCCTAGGGATGTATGCTCAAGGTCAACTATATGAACTATGAACCCATCAATTCCAAGAGCTTATCAAGTATGTAGCAAAAGGAGAAGGAGAAATGGCTAAATGGGAGAATGTTGAAAAATCTCAATAGCCCCAAAAATCAACAAGGGCCCATGATTATGGAGGGGAGAAATCAACTTACCGCAAGGAGGTAAAAACATCTTTGCCAATGCTACAATCATTAGATGAAGTTGAGGCAAAGATCAATAAGATGATCGAATGGATACATGAAAAATGTGGAGAATATGAAAACATTATTGGAGATAGAGTTATGATGAACTAAGAAATAGGACAAAACACCTTTAGATGATCGAAAAGAAGGGTTGAAGAGAATAAGAACTTAATTGCCAATCATACGTATCAATGTAACATTTGCTTGTATGATCACCCTAAGGGCCAATGCCCAATATTGTCACATTTTCATGAGCATTGGGGAAAAATGTTACATCCAGAGTTCGTACAAAAATACTATGTTCAATCATAGTGGAAAAAATCCCAATTGTGGAGGAGGCCATCCCCAAACTGGTTACACCCTTCATGCCATCTGAACCTAAGTGCTTATCAAGTCAAACATCCTATTTCCCCAACTGGGTCAACATCCTCTATCTTGCCACATTATTATTATTCTCCTCAATACTATCAACCCGTATCCTCTATGACAAGGTTGCCACCTCATGTACCTTACACTTCTCCTCAATTTCAAAATTCTCATCCTTCACCTCCTTCTACATCACCACCAATTGTGCCCAAAGGATTTGCACCACAGCATCAACCCATGAATGTTACTTGTGCTTCTACTATCAATAGCAGTGGGAATCCTTCACAACATCATAGGCATCCCTTCTTTAGACGTGATCATAGAAAGGGACACCACAGTTTAGAAACCACTACATCCACCAACTCAGCATAAGTCCAACACTATGGTGCATCCTCCTCTTTGAACCCAACACCTCACATTACCTTATTAGGGCCACCACTCAATACTCCAACAACCATGCATCTCAATGAATATAGCCACATGGGGAGACATGTTGATCCTTGCATACCATCTTACAGTCACAAGTACCATAGTGGGTCAACCCCTTATAAATTAACCACATCTTATAACTTGCCCTACTATGTCAACTCTAATCAAGTGTGTGAAACCCAATGGGGTAAGTATGATCGGGTCCTAATATTTCCAACATGCAAGGATCCCAACCTTCAATTTATTAATTCTCACTATGATCAAAAGTTTAGTTATGGGAGATATCCTCCATTCTAACAAGCAGAATTAATAAATGTTTTTCCTTTTCTTTAACTTTATAATTTCTTATTTTCTAGTTTTTCATCTTTCAATTTTTTGTTTTATCTTTTTATTGGCTAATTCATCTTTTTATTTATAATTTTATCTTTTTATCTTTTTATAGGTAATCTCATCTATAAATAAAACACTCATGTGACTCATTGGTTGAGGTGTTGTTCTATGCTATCAAGTCTTGAGTAACTAATTATTTGGATAGTGAGCCCATCACATCCACCCACCCATTCTATTAATAGGTATGATGATATTCCTAAACATTAAAACTTAAAGTAATTTTATGATCATTATACCCAAAGCAAAGAAGGATGGACCAAGAGGGAATGGCCAGGGTGTGACATCAAGGGGACTTGTGGATTCTCTTTGGTGACATCTGTAGGAGTTATCATGCAGCTTGGTTGTACTAAGATCCTTGTAGATCTAATGGGAGTAAGAGTAATCAAAAGGCACTCAATCAAGGAAACTCAATGTATTCTCTAAGGGGTTCCACTGGAAAGACATGCACCCATGCCTGAAGGTAGGTGGATTCTCTGGATTAAGCATTTCAAAAAGAAAGAAAAAAGAAAAGAAAAGAGAGAGTGTGTGCCACAAAACAAAAATTACTCCTCCCTTGTATAAAATGCCAAGTGATTGTATGCCTTGTTATCATGATGCTTTGATGGTTGTCCATCATTGGATGAAGCAATGTGATGTCACTGATTAGACGAATGGACTTGGTCCTAATTTTGGAGCAACAGGTTAATGACATACTAATCATGTCTTACACTCAAGATTCATTGTGCCCTAAGTTAGTTACCTCATGTCTCACTCTCTGTAATCCCTTGTACAATTTGTCTCATCTCGCTATCTAGGAATTTGTGACTTGTGTCCTGTGTAGCATTGCATTTATACCTCATCACAGTGGTAGATTACATTTAACCCTTCTAGTGCCTATGGACATTTTACTTTGTGGTTATGCAAGGGCATTATAGGCTGGAACCTGTTTTGGAGAGGACCCACTTATGTGACTTTTGTAATTTGCACTCGTCACACATTACCCTCACATCATTTTACATCCTCCAAGTATTGAATTACCAACATTCTTCTTTCCCTTATCATCATTCCGTTTCAAACGTTCCTATGTACCAACATGTCCTTTTTCCTCATACCCTTCATAACTTCGATTACCAGATTTTACACCATTATCCTATTTATGCCTTCAGGCCTAATCAATATTACCCAAGACCCTTTACATCGACTTCAAGTCCATTTTTGGGTTAGGAATTTTAAAAATTTATCAATTTTTCTAAGTACCCTACTTTAAATAGGTTGTGATATTGCATATGCGATATCACATCTGCAGTGATATCATGGCCACGCTATTGTGTACGCGCTATTGCATCACACAAAAACTATAAATATGCGTCCCCCCTACCCTTGCACGCAAACATCAACATCATTTGCAACTATTCATGTGGGGGAGTTTTTCAAATTTTCTTCTACAATGTGCAACTTGCGTATCTCTTGTTCCAATAGTCATAACTCACTCGCTAATGGTTCAATTTTCATTCTGCTCAAACTTATCTAAACCCAAAGTGTTCAGCTTAGTCGTGGGGGAGGGGTACACTCTGAATTGTGCACAATTTTTTTGAAATTCATCATTATCCAAAGGACACTATCAAGGGTAATTAATTATACAAAAATGATAAACATGTGCCAAGAAAACTTCATCTCCTCACTTATATTGGAAAATTAAAATTATGGATGCACCTAATCAAAGTGGGTCAAATATTAAAACCTTTTGGGGACATTTTCACAAAAAATTCCTAACTTTAAATCACACAGAAAGAGATGAATTCATTAAGGAAAGAAGTAAGGTATAACTTAACTTTGGTAAGCAACCTTACTAATTACTGACCTTGTGTGATTGTAGATGGCCCCAAAGCATGGACAACAAGAAGGACCCTCTCAAGGTGTGTCCAAGCGACCTAGGAGAGGTAGAGGATATGTGTTTCCTGAACAACGTGCAGAGCAGGAGGCACAATCATTTAGTATCCATCAAGAGAGTCCTACTACTATACAATCAGGACAGATAGAAGGAGGAGCTACTGCAATGCTTGAACAAGGGAAACAACTCAAGTTGTCCCTAGTGTGTGTTCAGACCATCCATGAAAAGTCCACGTCGGCTGTAGTAATTGTGGAATTGAACTTCAGACCTTTCACAGAATTCACTCTTGAGGCTATTAGGTACTAACTCAAAGGATCTCCATTATGGCCTATCCTCTTTGAAAGTGGTGCTTGGTACTTAGGATAAAGGTACCAATTTTTGCACAATAAGGAAGAAGACACCACAGTCAACATTTTTGGTGTATCTATAGATTTTTTTGCCAAGGACATCTTGGAAGTGTTGAACCTTATGAATATAAAGCCAAAAATTTCTCACCTGTCCACTCGCTCCAATGCGAATGCATGAAGGGTTTGGTTGATAGGGCATACAACAAAGAAGATAAGACATATGGAGAGTTGACGCTGAAAGAAAGGATATACTTCAAGATTGGCGCTTATCACATCTTCCCCATGAGAGGATTAAAAAGAATCTCAACATATGTAGTAAGAGGAAATGCAATATTGATGGGAAATGCTAATGCTAACCTTCCTCATCTATATCTCATGGAGATCTTGAGGTGGTTTGAAACATGCAAGATAGGGAAGTTCACATTGCCCTTCCCTTATCTCATCAGGAAGTTGTGCAAATGTGCTGGTATTCTGAGGTACACTAATGACATCCTTAGAAGAGCCCAGAATGCTTCGTTTGCTGAATTGTTAAAGCCACCAGCTCTAAGGAAAAGTGTTGGTGAGACACTAAAGCCAGAGTAAGAGCAAGAATAGATGGTGGGACCCACTGCAACTCAAACTATAGGGCCCTAGCCAACTTCCAAGCATGGGGCCCAGTCAACAATAAGAAGCAGGGCCTAGCATGAGCTAGCAAGATCAACCGTCACCATCGTAGGATTACCGATCATCGACAAGCCACCTTAGGGCCATTGCTAAGATAGTTAGTTAGGGAAGTCATGATCATGCTAATCTCTTTCATGTCATCAAAGACACCGTATGACCCATAGTTTCTATCAGTTACGCATGGAGTGAGGTGTCCATCAAAATAGGAGGAGGGGAGACTCATTGGTCATAACAGATTTCAGGGAACACTGCGTATTTCTAGGTGTAATTGGAAATAGGTGAAGGGGCCACAGTGGTGGTCATGTAGCACCAGGACGCAGTGGGAGCTATACAAGTGGTCATAGACCACATCAAAGAATCTTTCAACGTCCTTGTTGTGCCACTAGTAGATTTCACAGGAGCATGAGATGCTCAAACTCCAACCAGTCCCTTAATGACTCCTGTGGAACATGAGGATATCCTTGATCGATTGCTACAAATGGGATAAGTAATGACATCCTTGTTTGACATTCCACAAGATGTCATGGTATCACAATCAAACCTCATCTCCACCAAAGGAAAGTAGGTCATGGCAAAGATCAGGGTTGAGCACGTGGAAGCAGAGTTGATAAGACTCTAGGAGAGGCTTGTTACCCTGCAAGCTGTACAGTGGGACTCATCTCAGTTTGTTCCCGCAGACCAGCTGAACACTTTTAGGATAGAGCAGCTTAATAAATCATTAGAAGATAATAAAAGAGTGGCAGAGGAGAAAGAGAAGGCTGACTGGAATGCCTCCAAGGCACAAGCGCAAACCTACGTGCATGCCAAGGCACTCAGAACCTTACAGAAGGAGAATAAATAGCTTGTTGTTGATAATCTTCAGTTGACCACTATGGAGAAATAGAAGAATGTTCTTGAGGAAAAATTTTAGCAATTACGAGAATAGTTGGTCAGGGTCAACCAAGACATGAATTGTTTGGCCAGAGAGAATGGAACCCTCTCAATGGAGGAGGTACGCACAATCCATTAGAAGATGGCCATTGAAATAAGCGCATGGCCAAACCAAGCCATGCAACATGAAAAGTTAAAGGAGCACTTCAAAGACCAGGTGAGAATGTACAAGCAAGTCATAGAAAAGAAGATCCATATGGCTAAGACCCACATCAATACTTTCAGTGCTCAACACACTGATTGGCGGGCCATATTGGACACATGCATTTGTCCACCAAGTGGAACTTAAAAGTTGAGACCTGCAAATTCAAGACCTCATAGAATACATGGAATCTGAAAACCTGTAGTATGCCAATCTAACCATGTTGACAACAGGATGCCTAAGAATAGAGCTTAAGAAGCAGGTAGCTTCCACCTATGCCAAATATGAAATAGAATTTGCAGAGCACAAGAAAACGTTGTAGAAGCTAGAAGTCACAAATTCTGAACTAGGGATGGTTAAGACTAGCTACCAAGGCCAAAAAGATGTTGCAGTAGACTTGACTTGATGGCTTACAGATTTTCAAGAGTACAAGGATAAACCCAGAGCCTACGAGAAGGAACGACGATTTTTTGCAGCCTAGTACATCAAAGCAAATAAGATGTTCCCACAACTATCATGCCCATGGGAGGTGCCAACTCCGTCAAACATTGGACCATCAGCATGGATAGCACAGGATCCCCGAATGGAAGAGGAAAAGGTCTAGGCACTACTTTAGAGTTATCAAATTCCAAAACTTGGAGCACGGGACAAGGGGAAGCAACCCATGGAGGAGCCACCACCACCTGGAACCACATGAGCCAAATAAAGTTTATAATTTTACAATTTTGTAGTTTTTCAATTTTGTAATTTTTTGTTGTGTCCCAATTTTGTTCTATTAAGTTCTCCACTGCAGCATGAACAAATCCCTAGTCAGTTAATAATCCCATACCTATCCACTACATAATCAATGGTGCTTATTCTCATTTTGTTTAACTTGAGAACGAGTTTTCATTCAGTCATAAGGGTATGATGAATCATGATTCATTAGGTCATGATATCGCACCCATGATATCGCGTACGCGATATCACAGCCTAGCTTGCGATATCATATACTCGATATTGTGGCTCCAGTGCAGGCCTATAAATACACCTTAGGTGCACAATGGAGCAAGGAGGTTTTTAGTTAGAAGTTAGTTTTCATTTTTAGTCTTTCTCAACCCTTTCCCCTAGGGCATGCCTGTAGTGTGATGATTGTAATTGTATGGCACCTTTATTCAAGTGTGATGTACTTGGACAAATACATGACCAGAAATAAAGATCAAGATTACTTCATCATTCCAGCATTCACTTAGTTTAATCATCTAATTGCTATTGTTATTTATTGCTTTCGTAGTTAATATCTCTTCACCCTAAACTCCTTAAACACGGAATGAGTATGACTTAATCACGAGCATTCAAGTGTGACTACTTGGTATTCCAATAGTGTACCAAGGCCATGCACTTGGTAACTCCAGTAGTAGTCATGCACGAGATTCAAGCTATGTACAGATGATTACGGAATAGATGCTCATCATACTTAGGCTAGCTTATACTCTCTCTCCCTTTTCCTCCTAGCTTAATTAAAGTTATTTTCCAATGCCTCCAAGAGTAGCACTAGGTTAGAAACCACATCATACACCTCACTCTAGACTAAACCATACGTGACAAAGCAAATACTAGTCTAGGTGGGAGGATAGCAAACTACGATCAACGAATAACTATCTAGATACCACAACTAGCCCGTCTGTGGAGTTTGACCAAATCATGCGTGAAATGCCTGTATTCGTATGGTTGAGTGTAGGGGTACCTCATCACTCATCAAGCATAAACCATCATTAGTAAATAGTAATAGCGGCATTGTGTCTTGTGGCAATAAAGTAATTTTATTAGCACAAATGAGGAAATATCATACCTTGAATAAAATAAAACAAAGTAAAATATATCAGAAAGTGTAAAATAATCAAGAAAGGTTCAAAGGTACTAACAATGGTGTAAAATTAAAAAAATCTAAAAATTAAAAATTTGTAAAATAAATAACTTGTAAAATCAAAAACATGGAAAATAAAAAGTAGAAAAACTAAGAAGCCATATGGATTATTAGCATGGATGGCCATCTCCCCCATGACTAAGTTGGAAGGAAAAGATCCGAAAAATGGAATATGGTTGTCCATTTGTTGAGATGCTAGTTGCATTGGCCTATCCTGGTTCAAGAAAAGGTTTTACTTGTTGGATGTTGACCAACTGCTTTTTATTTAGACTTGAAGGTTTGCAGATCAACATGGTCCTAGAAGAAAAGGTTTGAGCAATTATATAAGGTCCCTCCCACAATGTTTGAAATTTTTCCTTCTGAGGTACATTTGTGGGGTTCCAATAAAGGGCCTTCTCTCCTAGTTGAAGTTTTAACTTTCATATTCTTAGGTCATGACATTGCTTACTAAATGCCTTATGCCTTCTCTCCTTGTTATTGTTATTTAGCAATTATTTTATTGTTATTGCTAAATGCCTTACTGGCCCTACATAGTGGCCTCTACAAGGTTCTTCATGAGCATCTTGGAGAACACATAGTTGACCTTCGTCAGGGACACACCAATGAATCAGGCCATTGACACACACATTGTACAGGTGTCCATTGATTTTGATGAAATATTTGGCCCAATGAAGAAATTTATGCTTCTTTTTCAAGTCAAGATCTTGTGACATCTCCTAAGTGAGAAGGTAAGTGAGGATGCCATTATACCATGTTGTTTTTGCAAGTGTTTGTTCATTTATTATTCCTATAAAGATGAGTTCATCTAGAAACTGATCAGAAAGTAGGCTCTCTTCCTCTTTATTATCCCATCTTAAGTGAGAGATGTTGTCAACGATCACATTCTCAATCCATTTTCGATCTACCATCATGAGATCAAATTCCTACAAGATCGCGAGCCACTGTATGACACGAGGGCTCACTGTTGGCTTATTCATGAGGAAGTAAATTACACTATAGTCCATGTGCACAAATACTTTATAGCCAAACACATAATGCCTAAACTTTTCTAAAGTGTACACCACCGCCATTAGTTCCTTTTCTGTGGAGGTGTAATTTAACTATGCTTCCACAATGTTTCGACTTGTGCATTGGATGTAGTATGGGTGTTTCTTATCACCCATCTATGTGGGCACTGATCCTAAGGTATAGTTAGATGCGTCCATCATGATGTGGAAGGGTTTGGACTAGTTTGGTGCTCATAGGATTAGTGTTTCTACAAGTTTCTCCATTAACTATTGGAATTTATGTTCACATTCCTTAAGCTAGATGAAATGTGCATCTTTCTTTGTAAGCTCTACCAACTATTTTACGATCTTAGAGAAATTCTCTATGAATTTCCATTAGTAGCTAGTGTGTCCAAGGAATGATTGAACATCTTTAACTATCTCTGGTTAGCGTGTTATTCCTTGGATGACCCTTATCTTTTCTAGGTCTACCTCAATCAATTTTTGTGAAATTTGGTGCCCTAGCACAATGCCTTCTTGGACTATGAGATGGCTCTTTTGCAAGTTGAGCTACATGTTTTTTCCAACACATTTGTTCAATACTTGCTTAAGGTGGTCCAAGGCTTACTCAAATGTAGCTCCATAGGTGGAAAATTCATCCATGAAGACTTCCACACCACTACTAATGTACTACTAGAAGATACTAAGGACCATGCATTGAAATGTTGCAAGGGCATTGCACAGATCGAATGGCATCTTACAATATGCAAAAGTCCCCTAGGGACTTGTGAATGTTGTCTTGGCCTAATCTTTTGGTACAGTTTGGATTTGGTTATAGCCACTATAACCATTCAAGAAGATATAATAACAATGCCCGAATATGATGTCCAACACCTAATCTACAAATAATAATGGATAATGATCTTTAAATATTGCCATATTCAACAGCTTGAAGTCAATGCAAACTTGCCATTTGCCACCCTTCTTCGACACGATTACTAGTGGGCTAACCCACTTACTATCCATGATGAGATAGATGAACCATGCCTTAATAAGTTGTTCAATTTCCTCCTTGATAATCTACTTCAAATTGGAGTTCAACTGCCTCTACAACTACCTTCTAGGCTTCATGGCCTGGTCGGTGTAAATGTGATGCTAGCATATCCTTGGATTGATTCCTGTTAGCTCAGGATATGATCAAGCAAAGGTTGTTAGCCATTTGTTAACCACCTTTAATATTTTTTCTTTTTTTTAGAAGCAAGTTTGGCATTAATTGTGATTAGTTTACCACTATTTAAAAATTGATATTCCATGCTAGGTTGTAAAGTTTTTAGCTCTAGGGGCTCCTGCTTGAAGTTATTAGAGATTTCCAAGTCTCCCCAAAAAGTATCATTATCTTCATTATAGAGTTGAAAATGAACTTGTTTAAGTTTATTCATGCCTTCAACCTATTTTATGAATAGTTGATTGCAGGTTCAGGGTTGCACCCTCATTAACAATAACAGGGGATGGAGAATCTTCATGTTGAGAACCTTCAAAGGGAGGGTCCTCATTGTCATCTTGATCTAGTAGGAATAAGGGATTAGTGAAATGCTTCCCCTTCATAGCCTCAAGGAGATTTTCTTGACATCGATCTCACTTACGTTGTGTTTCAGTGGGATAGTAGTTTCAAGTATCATAATCATTCACAATGTGCTCCTCATGAAGGTCTATCATGTCCAATTTTTAAGGGTTTGAAACAACATCCTGGGCATAGATTGATTGCAGGGCAAAATGATGTTTCCCTCCATATCACGCCATTACAGCTATCATCCTAATGTAGGATGAAGGTGAAGTTCGGTACATACTTATCTGGATGAGTATATACCACTTTTCACTCTTGTGGGACTGATGGTTTGACATCTTCACATCTATGGGAAGAAGAAGACATTTTGCAAAAGAAATAAAATTATTAGTGTGCTTAGTAGTTTATATGTCATTGTGTAAGTGATGTTGACCTTGAGTTCATCCAACAATATAAATAATATTCACTAATCCTAGATAGCGAATGTTTCAATAAATAAAGTCCCTTGCAACGATGCCAATGATGAGCGTCAAGGTACCACTATGCCCAAGCATACAAATCACAAAGCATTCATGTGTGATTTGGTTGAATTCCATGGACTTTGTAGTTCTCACTACACTAGTCTTCTAGGAAGTGAATCATGCCTTAAGGTTGGTCGTTGTCTTCCCAATTACACTTGTGATGTACATTGATATGGTTAAGTGTAATTAAGGCATTTGATTTTTAATATGTTATATTTTATGGTTTGGTGTTCAAACAGAGATAAAAGTAATTGGATTAACTAATTCAAATTAACTAATTAAATAGCATCTAACTAGTTCTAACATAAGCATTTGGTCCCACTTTCTATACATGTTCTGAACCCATGTATCCATTGTTGGGTTACCAAGCGTGATGCTACTAGGTGTACCAAGTAATAACGCTGCTAGGATTACCAAGCGAATACATGTCACACTCAAAGTGGTCATACTTATGTGTTTAATCTATCTTGCTTAATTGCTTCATTAACTTAATTACAGGAAAATATTTAATAAATAATTAAAAAAATTTAATAAATAATTGAAAATATTAAATGCATAAATAAAATATTTAATCTATCCAAAGTGCTACAAGGTTCATCAGAAAGCTTTTCTTTATTGCCGCACATACTATCATGCTCAGGTACAACAATGCTCAAATAAAAATCCATACACTCAATGACTCTTGCTGTAGCCACTCAAGAGAAAATTTCTAACTTTCAAATCAATAGATTGCAAGAGCTTTGCTACTAATAAAATATCAATTACCATAAATGCAACTAGTGGATGTGTATTTATAGTCAAATATAGACACTACATCAATGGGGCCTTATTGACACATGATACGATGCATCGATGGGGCCTCGTCGACGCATGATATGATGCATTGATGGGACGAGGCCTCTTCGACGTAGTTGATATAACTGTGACTCATCAGCTATATAGCAACATATATCTTTTCATGATTGCAAAGTTCATAAATGTTTAATTACTCTTGTATTTCTTAAAGAAAAGTATTAATATTATTTTCATCTTACTCTCCTCCATGTTGAGGATAAGCTAGGAAGCTTAGTATTTTTGGAAACTAATCTACCTAATCTCAAGTTCTAAAAACTTTATTTTACTTAACTATGACTTGATCATAGATCGATCATGAGTTCCTAGGGGGTCACAGCCCTTGTTACAACTTAACTACAACCTAAGTGTGAGTCACATCAATTGACAAATTTGAGTAGTAGTTCTAGGTACACTTTTAGGGCAACACAAGGGCAATTTTAATTTACTACAACTGGACTACAAGTGGGGCATAAGTCACATTTTTGAACCTAAAGAAAAAAAAGAAATTCCCAAGAGTAGTGTAACTTGACCATTAGTTCAATGCAAGTCTATTATCAATGCTTTTGATGCTTATATTTTACTAATTTCTTGATAACAGTATGATCATTTAGGATTTTCTAAACATGTATTAAATAAAAAAATTAGGTAGTTTGATCCTATATAGATGCTCAATGTAGTCTAAAATTAGTCAAACCTCCTCATTTTGAGGTAGTAATGAGTTATAGCTTCTTTGTTAACTTAGAGTTTTGAGTTAATCTTGAGTTTTTTGGAATTGTCTGTGAACCTACCCATAGGGTAGAACCTCAAATAGTGTAGATCAAACCTTTGGTATTTAGAATGAAACTTATAAATGATAGATATTATTATACCAGGTCCACTAGACTAATCACTATCTCATCACAAAATTAGATTTTGGGTGAGGATGATATGTGGAACAAGGGGTTAGAACCTAAAACATTGTTAGTATTATTTATCTCTAATAAAAGTAGTTAAATTAGAACTTTATAACTTACCATTTAATGAGTGGTGAGTATCCCCTATGCCCAACCATATGAATCACAAGCATGTATCTGTGATTTACTTGAATTTCATGAAACATTGATCAACTAGTATCCTAGATAACTAAGCATTACATCATTGGATGTTATCTTCCAAATTATCACTTGTGCTAGCTTGGTGGGTATGGTTAAGTGTGATTAATACTTAAGATTTTTTTATTATTATTCTTTTTATTATTAAAATATTAAAATAATAAACTGATTAAAACATTAATTTCTAACTAACTATGGTATTAAGAGTAATCTAAGCTATCCTAAGCATAGAACATCTATTCTCACTTTTTGTACCCATCTTGAACCTATATTAATGTTATTGGATTACCAAGTGTCTACAATTAGGTGTACCAAGTATCTATCATTAGATTACCAAACATTAATATGTTATTCTTGAAGTGGTTGTACTCATGATGTTATGGAATAAAATATTAAATTCTTAAGTGTTGGAAAGCAAAGTACATTAAGAGTAAAATGCTAAAAATAAACTAAGTGCTAATCTAAGTTTTACAATGGAAGAAATTAATCTCAATTTTATTGCTATCATGCAGAAGTGTCCAAGTACATCATGCATTTAAATAAAAATATATACAATTAACTCAATCCATGTTGTAGTGAATCAAAGGAAAATTTGGTTGTCTTATGAAAGAAAAATGCAAGAATATAGCTACTAAAATGACAAAAGATGTCATAAATGCAAATGGTATGTGCATTTATATAGGCTTCGAGTGGAACAACATTGATGCATATGCATCAATGTATCAAAGGATACATTAATAGAAATTTGTTAATGAGGCTATGTTAATGCATGCTTGTTGACATAGAAAACCAAAATACTATTCATCATACCCCCATAACTGACTAAAAAAACTCATCTTTGAGTGAACAAAAATGAAATAAATTTATTTACAAAATTTGGAGAGTATGGGATTGACAATAGACTGACCGATGATGACAACAAACAACTCTAAGTGTTACATTACAAAATGTTTGAATGCTTATAATGAGGGAAAATAAAATTAAATACCAAACAAAAATTTGATAGCCACTACCCCTATGAAGTTGCTTACGATGAAGTTGTCACATAGTGCCTAGAGGTGGAGGCTCTTGTTGCTTAGATGATCCTTCATCATGTGCTGGTCTTGCTAGTGGTCTAGGTTACCTTGCTACTATTTTTGTTTCTTCTAAAAATTTAAAGGTGTTCAACATTACCTTCATCTTCTTTTCCTTATCCCATTGATCATTGATGGTCTAGGTAGCATCACCTAGAATGGCTAGCATTAGTACATTCCATGGACATGACATTATAAGAAACATCTCCCTCATGTTCATAAACTAGGTTGTGAAATTTTTACATTGGATGTTGAATGTACGAACAAGGTTTTGTAGTTCCTGGTGATCATGCATCCTTATAGTTATGTTCATAGTAATTGATTGTTGGTCTTTAAACTTGCTCTTAAGAAGCTCAAGCTTCTTATTAACTACTTCTAATTTTTGTTTTGTTTCCTTATGGAGATTCAACTCCATCTCATAAAGGAGGTAGGAGTTGACCACTTGCTTCTTCAACTTTACACTTGGACTTCCTATGGTTAGCATTACTAAGTTTACATACTAAAGGTTTGAAAACTTCATATATTCCATATCTCTTTAATCTACAACTCCTTTAGGCAGATTTTTGCTTGGTTATATGCATTGATTCCATCAAAGATGGGTTCCCATACATCACCTCTTTGTTGGAGTTGGTGAATGGCTTCATTTACCTTCACCTTTGCCAACCTACTTTATTTTTCATTAATCTCTTTTACTATTTTGACCTAGTTCCTATAATGATCTTTCACCTTTTTGTACTTGAAGGCTTCATTCTTCTAGATGCTGATCTTTATGGAAGTTTTTTAGTGAAGGATACAAACTTCCTCCATGAAGAGATTTTGATGTTCTATGGTTGAAATAACATGATGTTCGAACAACTACATCTACACATTCCCATAAATGCATGGTCATCAATACATCCTTAGATGCATTCATGCATATGTGTCGATGCTTTATCACCTGAATCTTATATAAATACACATACCATTTGCATTTAGGCAACGTTTAATCAATAGTATAGCGAAGCTCTTGTAGTTTCTTGTCATATGAGTTAGCCAAATTTCTCTTGAGTGCTTGTAGTGTGCATTGAATTGATTGTATAAAGTTTTATTCGAGTGCAGTATGTACCTAGATACTTTTGCATGATGACAATAAAATTGAGATTTCTTCTTTCCATTACAACACTTGAATTAGCATTTATTTTACTTTTAAAAACTTGAATTTACATGCACTTAGAAACTTAATTTTTTATTCTATAGCAATGTGAGTACAATAACTTTGATCATAATATACTAGTGCTTCAGTGATCCTAACAATGAATACTTGCTATAACTAGTAGTAAACACTTGGTAACCCAGCAACATTAGTATATGTTCAATATTTGTACATGAAGTACAAATGAATGTTCTACATTTAGGAGAGCTTAGATTTTCTTTAATTCCATAGCTATTTAGAATTCAATACTTTAATCACTTTATTAATTTAATATTTTAATAATGAAAACTAATAAGAAAAATATAAACATCTCATACCTCAATTGCACTTAATCATACCAATTAAAAATGATGAATGGTAATTGTCCCTTATGCCCAACCATATAAATCACAAGCATGTACACATGATCTAGTCAAATTCAATGGAACCTTGGGCATCTAGTACTTTAGATAATTAGATGTAATGTTGCTTATCATTGTCTTCCCAATCACCACTTGTATTAATTCAATTAGTATGGTTAAGTATGATTAAGATATGATATGTTTGCATTTTTTTATCATTTATTTTTTATTATTAAAAATTAAAAAGTGTGAATTGATTAAAATATTAAATTTAACTAATCAATGAAATTAACAATAACCTAAGCTATCCTAAATGTAGAGCATATGGTTCCATGTTTCATACAAATCCTGAACCTATACTAATAATGCTAGGTTACTAAGTGTTTACTGCTAAATGTACCAAGTATTCATTACTAGGATTACTTAAGAGTTAGTCTATTATGCTTAAAGTGATCATGCTTATGTTTCTATAGAATAAAATATTAAATTCCTAAGTGTAGAAAAATAAAGTTCTTGAAGATAAACTAAGTGCTAATCCAAGTGCTGCAATGAAAACAAAATCTTGATTTTATTGTTGGCATGCAAAAGTGTCCAAGTACATCTTGCACATAAATAAAACTCTATACAAACAATTCGATCCATGCTATGAGCACTTAGAGAGAAATTTGGCTAAGTCCTACAATGAGAAACTATAAGAGCTTTGTTATACTATTGATTAAATGATGCCTAAATGTGGATGGTTTGCACATTTATATAAGATTTGGGTAACAGAGTGTCAAGGCATGTGCACTAACACATCCAAGATGCATCAATGTAGCTACTTAAATATGATGATTTATCAGTGACAAATCTCCTAACATCTTGGTTCACATTGGCAAGTTATTCATGCTACTAACAAATGTATTCTAGTAACTACTCTTTCTACCCCTTAGCTTTCTACAAGTGTTGGTTCTTTCATATCAAAGTTAGATTTACCTTGCATGTGTTTCAGAGATCACAGCTACTAGAATTCATCATTACTTTAGACAATGTTTCATCAAAGATAGCCATTTCCTTAGCATTCTCAACCTCTTAAAGTCTTTGAAGTTTTTGGAAAGCTTTATCTTTTGTAAGCTCTGGGCGAAGAATGGATAGATTCGATAAGAAGGCTCTCTATTTTTCAATCTCTACCACTAACCATTGATTGTTGATGGTAGCTTTCTTAAGTTCTAATTAGATGATTAAGAGCTTGTTCCTTGTCTCTAGCAATTACAACTAGGTTGCTAAGATGTCTTCTGAGATGATCTCTAGAATTAGTTTCCTAGTCATAACTAGTCACTCTAGCACCTTCTCGTGCTCTATTGAGGTCATTACCTTATTTATAGCTTGTGTAGATGTTTGAATGTTTGCTATTGCAATAATATTAGAAATAGAGGCTGTAGGAGCACTCAAAGCCTCTCCAATTCTATCTACAACCACCTTTGCTATTGTCTTCATGACCTTGTGTGGTACAACCAAGACTATTGCACCTTCTCTTTCCTTCAACATGATAGAGAAATTCATTGTGTTTCTAGAGATTTTAGGAAATGATTATCCCAAAATAGACATAGGTATCTCTTAAGCATTAGAATTGGTATGAATAATATCCTAGTCTCTTTGTGCATAAAATAGGTAGACCAAGTTATTCCCTAGTCACCTGATGGTCTTTGTGACCTCATTAAGATGGCTCATAACTAGATGGTACATAGAGGACTTACCACCACCTCTAAAATCTTGCAGTTATTTTTCCCTAAGTTTGCTTAGAGGGTTGGCAAGTACTATCATTTCAAGTGTTATCTCTGTTGTTGTTGGTGATGGTGTAGGGGGTACTTCCTCTTGGAACTTAATAGGGGCTTTATCTTTGATCATCCCCTTTCATGATGTAGCATGAGCCCTATAGACTATATCTTTTAAGTAGCAAGTTATTCTTTCTCTTTTATAATTTTTTCCAATAAGGTAGGTAAATGGGAGTGTCTTTCGATCCTTCTCATTCTTCTCGAATCTCTTCTTGATCTTCAATAAGATGAGCTAAGGAATCTTGACTAGGAATTTATCACTTAGATCCACACGTGCCCTTGTAGAGAATGTTGTAGCCTTGCTTGGCATCACTATTGGGTGAAGATGATAGGATGTGATATTAAAGTATGCATGCTCCACTTTGGTAAGGGTATCACACTCCTTATGGTTTACTCCATAGTGTTATTATGACCATTCCTTTCTTACTTTTACATCTACCTAGATGGATACTTCTACCAACTTTGCACTAATATTAGGTAATTCAAGAGCCTTAGTGATTGCCTCTATAGAGTAGGAGATAATAATATATTTAAACTTTATCGTTGCATCTTCTTTGTAGTTCTTCAAAAAAAGGTATGTTTTCCCAAGGTACCATTTACCACTAGTGCAAATGATGAGCCAGGTAAAGACCCTTACAACTACATTTAGACCTTCTTTGGTACCAACTCTATGAAAGGTCCACAATGTATTTCTTGGAGAACTATGCCTTAGACATCCTTGCTTCTTACCTTCTCTAGGCAAGCCTCTATGAGAGTGACTTCCAGATTTGACCTGGGTCTTGTAACCTCATCTTGCCTAAACTACTCTATTTTTGCAATGGAAATCTGATACACAAATTTTACCTTAGGTTCTTTTCATAATCACCCAATGGCATGTGTCACCTCAACTACTTATTCTTATTGTTATCCTCTTTCTCCTCTCAAGTCTTTTCTCTCTAGGCTACATTGGCCCTTTTTCTTGTAGTCCCCATTTTGATGCCATTTGCAATCACATGGATAATCTTGGATTAGTTGTGTTAATTTCATCTCTTAAGCCTAAATATCCTCCAATTGTTTTTTTTTGTTATCAATGGCAAAATATTGACTATTAATCTTTTGAATGTGATGAGTAGTGGGCAATCCCTACATTCAACCATACAAATCATAAGCAATCGCATGCAATCTAATCAAATTCTGTGAACTTATTTACCCAAGTGGTTGATATTCCTAGATAGTTAATTATGTAGTTGTAAGTTAGTATCTTTTCAATCCACACTTTTGTTAATATGTGTGTATGGTTATGTGTGGTTGAGACATAAGAATTTTATTTTATGCTTTTTATTATTTTTATCTTGCTTGCTAAATGAGTAAATGAATCAAGGTTTAATGTTTAAATTAACTACTTCATTAATTAACTAGCATAACATTAAGCATTTGTTCCTACTTGTCATACATATCCTAAACCTATATTAATGTTGTTGGGTTACCAAGTATATACTACTAGGTGCATCAAGTATCCACGGCTTGGATTACCAAGAATTAATATATTATGCTTGAAGTGGTTGACTCACATTACTTATGAACGATAAGATTAATTACTTAAGCACAAAAATGTAAATTGCATATAAAGTAAATTGCTAAAAAGTAGAATTATGGTAGTCTAAGTGTTGCAATGGATAGAAGAAATCTTGATTTTATTGTTGCTAATGCAAATGTATCCAGGTACAGATGCACTTGAATAAAATGTCGTACAATCACTTAAATCTACACTATAGGCACTCAAAGGGAAAATATTCCAACTTTCATGAAAAGAAACTATAAAAATGTGGCTAACCTATGACCAACAAGTGCCATAAATGGTAGAGGTGTGCTAATTTAAATAGGCAATTCCTGCACCAACATTGACATACTTGCACCAAAGCATCATAGGATACGTTAATGGGGTTGCATCGATGGGCATGCATCAACACAACCTATCTTATTGATGCTTCATCAGAGTGGTTGTAGGTGCATAAGAATGTTTTATTTTAAAGTATTAATTTCAAAAGGTAGTTAGTTGTTAATATTCTATTTTTAATATTAGTTTAATACCTAATATACTGGGTGTTAGCAAAATTTGTTAATAAATTTGAATGTTGATGTTCATATTATATCCATTATATAAGTAGAAGCATTGTGGGTGGATAACTTAATTACACACAAAAAAAAATGAATTAATGAATATGATGTATGTTCTTTAAAAATTCAAGCACTATGTGCTTGGATACTTCATTTTTATGTACATTAATCATAGTGTAATTTGCTTCCTCATAAATAAGCCCCTGTGTTATATGGTGATTGATGATTCTACATGAGTTTGATTTAATAATGATGAACAAAAAGGGAATTGAGAATGTTATTGATGATCATTTTATTTTATTAAGATGAGATAACAAGGTCAATGTAGAAACTATGTCTAATCAATTTCTAGGTAAGCGTCTTTTTGCTAAAGTGACAGAGGTTTTAACACCAATCATCATAAACTGATACAATGAATTTCTCTTCTACCTACTTACATAGGAGACCATTGTAGATGGGACCATAAGAGGAAATAATAATTCCTCCACCAAATTAAACATTACTTGAAGATAGAGGGTAGCCTCTATAAAATCTGCATAGATGACTTAGTATGATTATTTGTACTTGAAAAAGATCAACTACAAGTCCTTTAAGATACTCACAAAAGCCCTTGTGGGAGCCATTATATAGGAAGGAGAATGATCATTAAATACCTAATGACTAGATACTTTTGACCAATGATCTTTAGGGATGTCCATTATTTCACACATTCATGTAAGTGATGTCAATGAGAGGGAGGGATGAGAACTAGGATGGAAGATCCCCAATAGTGAATTCAACCACCAAAGCCTTTCAATCTTTATGGAATTAACTTCATGAGATCCATCACTCCCATGTCCAATGGAAAGTCTTAAATTATTATTGTTGTTGACTATTATATCAAATGGGTCAAGCTACCACCATCACTAACTGTACTTTCTCTATTGCAATTTGATTTTTTCAATAGCAAGTGGTAAACAAGTTTGGTGTACCTAGGGTATTAATTTCCAATAATGGAATCCATTTCACTAGTGCTACATTTTGAAAGTTAATACAACACTTAGGGATGAATCATAAACTCATAATGCCCTATTAACCTCAATCCAATGGTCAAGTTGAAGTTACCAATAGAGAGATGACAAGAATCCTAATAAGGACCATTAGCAAATATAGGAAAGATTGAAGCACTAAACTCAAGGATGTCCTATAGGCTACTATCCTTATGAGTTAGTGTATGAAAAGTTATTGAAACTTTCAATTCAAACTAAACTTTATACACTTTCAATTGCATGTGACCTTGACTTGAACATTGACTTGGTACAAAAGAAATAATTAATGACACTCAACATACTAGATTAGAATCATAAGGTAGCCCTAATTATAAATGAAGTGCACAAGGAATACCCCAAACAACAACATGATGCCTAAATCCCACACATGTGCTTCAATGAACTAAGTTCCAAATGATGTGGGAAGGATCATATATTGTACATTCAACTTTTCCTTCTAGAGCTATGACAATCTACCATTTGACAAGCCTTCAAAAGGACATGTTGGTCAACATACAACAAGTCAAATTCTTTAAATACTTTTAATAAATTATGACCCACAACAACACCTCAACACAAGGTTAAGCTTGTTTTATTTTCAAAATATCCTCCTTCCAACTTAGTCATGGGGAATAGGATCATCTAATTTAATACCTTTGAGAGGATGAAAGTTTTTTTTGGTTTAAATTATTTTTCATACATTTTCAATTTTTCTTTGCATTTTAATTTTCTTATATATTCTAATTTGTTTCATATCATTTGGCTTTTTCTTTCTTTTCTAATTAATTTTCCTTTTATAATGATCAATTTTATTCCATTACTGTTGCGAATGTTAATAATTACTAAATGAAATTTTCAATATTGTTATTTGTATATATGTGTCAATTTTTCTTTTCAAATTATTCTCTCTACTAATGAGTTGTCAATATATAATGGGATGAGGTAGTGAGCTCACAAAATCCACCAATTTCATATGTCTTAATATGAGATCTGTATCATGATAGCATTATGGTTTTCTCATACCGAAACCAAAGGTAACTTATGATCTCATTACTTAATGAACAAGGGAAGAACTAAGTGAGAATGAAAAAGGGTATGGTCTCAAGAAGATTTGTTGGATTCTCTTCTTAACTCCCTTCATGAGACTTATGATCCCTTAAGAAATGTATCATCACTCCTCTCATAATCCAATAAGGAATTATTTCTTTATAAAGTGATATTTCTAAATTTTTAAAAGAAATTAAAACACACCTCTCCAAAGATCTCTTGGGATACAAGAATTAGTTATGAGGATAAAAAGACATGCTGCTCATGCCTAAAAGTATCCCTATAACTAAGGCTCAAATTTCATTCTTAAAATCTCTAACTACTTCCTTATTCTCTTTTCTTCTTCTTCTCAAGTGACAATCATCCCCTTTGATTGTTATAGTCTCATGATGGTAGAAAGAAGGAGCATGGTAATGCGAGGCCATTGCTAATCGTATGGACTTGGTTTCAAGCCTAAACAGGCTGGTATATTACAAGGACCTTTTGCCACAATGATCTAGACAATCATAACCCAATTTCTCTTCAAGCCATTTCTACAACTTCATTTTTCTCACCTCACTACTATGTATTATGGTTTTCTAATAAGTTCAGTTTTGTAGATTGTGCAACCCTAAGACAATAGTTATATGGGTATGATGTTTAACTTGGATCACCATTAAATTTCCAAGGTACCCACAAACTCTTTGTGATATGGTTATGCAAGCGTGGTTTTGGGATAATAGCCTACTTTGGGAAGGATGGACCATCTAGTTTAAACTCCATTACCACATGCCTCGATTCAATTGACTACAATCTTGGTGATTTTCATCATCCAAGTTTATCCATTTTTTTGTCTAGTTTTCTATTATTTTATTTTGGTTTTCTTTTGGAAACATGTTCAAATTAAGCATCTACAAGCTTGTTTTACTTCAATTCTTATTTACAAATCTAATAATGGAATGGGTTGTTTGCCTTCTTTTCATCCATTTTGGCTTCTATTTGCCTCTTTTTTCATTCCCAAACTCTCTCGAAAATCCTTAGTTTCTTAAGTGAAAATTTATATGCAAATAGATGCATCAATGGATTCCCATTGATACAGTTTATTATTATGTCAATGCATTCCCATCAACATAGCATAAAAAAACTATATATACATATGACACTTAACACCAAATTTACATTTTTCTTCAAATGCGAAGGTAATTCTTTTTATTTTCAAAGCCCAAAATCTTCTAGACACCATAACTTCCTCACAATATATCTAATTTGATCCATATTTTAACCCTTGAGCTTCCAAAGGTATGTTCTACATCATGTGGGCATCAACACTTAAATTTTCCAATAAATTTTACTAACATCCCACAAATTAGACATTAAACTAATATTAAAATAATGTTAAAAAGATAAAATACCAACACCTAACTATCTTTGAAACCAATACTTTAAAATAAAACATTCATGTGCACATACAACCACTTGAAAGGTTATTAGTCAAGCTTCTACCATTGATAATCAAAAAACTGATTGGAAGGTATTTAGGCTTAAGAGATGAAACTAACACAATTAATCTAGGGTTATCTATGTGATTGTGAATGGAACCAAAAAAGGAATTACAAGCAAGAGGACCATTGTAGCCAATAGAGAAAAGACTAAAGGGAGAAAGAGGACAACACTAGCAACAAACACAACAACAAGAACAAGCAACCAAGATGACACATGTCATCAAGCCATTACAAGAAGAGCTTGAAGTGCAATCCATTTGTCATATTTCCATCCTAGAAATAGAGGAATTGAGGTATGATGAGATCATAAGATCTAGCCCAAATATAGAAGTCACTCTCATGTAGGCTTGCCTAGAGAAGATGAGAAGTAAAGAGGTCCAAGGAACAATTCTTCAAGAACTAAAATTTGGACTTTTCTTAGAGTTGGAACCAAAAAAGATTCAAATGCACTTAAAAGGATTTTCGCTATGGCCCACCATTTCTACTAGTGGGGAATGGTATCTTGGGGAAACACACCTCTTCTAGAACAATTACTAAGGAGATGTAACTGTAATGATCAAAGCTATTGTCATCTTCTACTCTGTGGTAACTATATCCATCTAGAAAACTATAGTAGCTATGTCCTACAATGGTGTCCAATACTTGCTCCACAAATGATAAGGGAAAATGGCCTTTGAAAATGGCCATGTTTAGTAGCCTGAAATCTATGCAAATTTTTCATAGCCCTCCATTCTTTAGGATAATGACAAGTGGGCTCACCAACTTACTATCTACCACAAGATAGATGAATCCAACCTTGAGGAGCTTCTCTACCTCCATTTTAATAATGTTTTTTGACTTTTCATTCAACCTTCTTTGTGGCTATCTCTTGGGCTTGATGTCAAAGTTTATGTAGATTTGATGATGGCATAAGCATGGTTCTATCCTTGTTGTCTCATCATATAACCAAGTTGATGAGCAACAAGGTATCCCTACACCCAACCATATGAATCACTAAGGCATTACACGTGATTTTGTGGACCTATAGTTATCTCATACAATAGTTCTTCTAGGAAGTGAAATGGCATTAAGAACATTTTTTGTCTTCCCAACTACACTTGTGAGACTCAAGGGTATGTTTTAAGTGTAATTAAGGTATATGAATTTTTTTCATTTTATATTTTACGGATGTAATCGCTAACAACAAGAATAAGGGTACAGTAGATTGAAAACTAATGTCTATTGTCTATCTAGCCTAACATAAGTAATTGCCCCACTTTCTTGAACACATATAGCACTGCTAGGCTACCAAACATTAAGTGTTGCTGGGTTACCAAGTACTATATGAATGCTCGAAGTGGTCGTGCTCATGTTCATTAATTACAAAAAATAAATTGCTTAATCAAATGCATTAGAGTAAAAAATAAGAAAGTAAAATGCAATAAAGAAAATATTAAGCTATTCTCAATGCTGCAAGGATTGTTCAAAGAGTTCATTTTATTCCTGTCACACTACTGCACTCAGGTACATTAGTGCTCAAACAAAGAACTATACACACTTTGGACTCCTTTTGCGGACACTCTAAAAATATTCTAACTCTAAGGGAAATAAACTACAAGAGCTTCACTACCTTGCTTGAAAACTGAAACTAAAACTATCCAAAATTGACTCAAAATAGGAGCCTAGGTGTGGTATCTATAGACTTGGGAAATATACCCTGACGTCAGATTTAGGCCCTGACTTCACGTACCCGACATCATGGTCAATACAAAATAGTGATTCATCATACCCCCACGACTAAATGAAAACTTGTCCTTAAGTGAAGAAGAGGAGGAATAAGTTCTTTACAATACAACATATTTGGTAGGTATGGGGTTATTAACTAACATGGCAGACTAACTTAGATGAAATAGACATATAGACTCTGAGTGCCAAAGTATACGAAATTATAGTTTTTATAACATTGGGTGTTCATGAGAAGAGGAGTGAATACCCTGGAGAATATTGACATCTAACACCTCTTTGGCAATAGAGAGAGAGAGAGAGAGAGAGAAAGAGAGGAGATTCAATGATCATGAACAGTCCTCATTGTGTGATCCTGCTGCATCATCCTTGGTGAAGATAGTCCCACTTCCAGTCCATGCTTCCCACTACAATCACATCAGGATCATGAATTATTATGTAATGCATAACACATAGTGATTAAATGCCTTGTCTTGTCTATGGTTACACTTGGCTAAGTTGTGATTGTGGTAGATTGGTTTCTTTGATAGTGTTAGTGGGAAGGCCAATAGATAGGATAAAATAAATTAAGTGGTCCACTAAATTCAAAAAGGTTTAATACAAGGAAATATTTGAAGAGGATATAAGAATTCACAATAATGAAAAGGAGAATTCATTAAAAATTATTGTGAAGATGTGTACAATTGGATGTCACTAATGGGGTAAATAGAAAGAATTTGATTGTAAAAATGTCTAGGGGTAAAGAACTTAACTAACCGAACCAAAAGATATGCAAGTGGGTCCTCCCCAAAAGTCATAGGCCTTTTATGCCCTTACACAACTTCAAACCAAAGAGTCTATGGACTTCATGGATGATTAATGGTTACAGAAGGTTAAGTAGAAAAACCTAAAGTAACTAACTAAGAATTTGGACACATCAAACTAAAACATGAAACAAGCAGTGAGGTGGAACATGGAAAACATAAATGGATAAGAGAGAGAGGGTGGAATGGAGTTCCTAATTATGGCCACATGAAGTCCCTTGTAGATTTTGTGGTTAAATGACTTGATAGGATCCATCCTTAGTTTAGATAAAAACCAACCACTTTCAGTGACTTCGCATCGACATTCTAAGACCAATCCATCCCCTAATACATAAGAGTGCTCCCATAGAATAACCACCGTTCTAAATTAGGGAAGAAGTAGAAAGTGAGAAAGAGCCTTAATTAGAGGAGACGAATCCCATAACTAGTGCTTGTATCCCATTTATTCGATCTAAGGGGTGTGCTTTAAATTCCTATTGTTTTTTTTTTTGAAATGGGAACTACACCATCCAAAGACACATGCATTTATTTTATCCAAGGGGTGTGCTTTGAATCCTCATCTTCTTTCTTTTTTTTTTCTTTTTTGATGAGAGCCACATCATGCAAGGACCTATTCAACTTCCTTTAGTGATTGGCACAGAATAGTAAGAAATTCATGGAAACACACATGCACCCAGGCAAAAAAAAAAAAGTACAAAGAATATTGAATCCCCTTGAAGCCACACCCTATTCAAACCTTTGAATCCTTCTCAATTCTAGAAACTACCAAAGTCACAAATTTATTGAAGTTTTCTTAGTGAAAAAGGGATTGCATGTTTCCAAAATAAGGAAAACCATAGAGTGTGTGGATGGGTGGATGTTGTGGACTCATTGCCTATTACATAAAAAAGAAACCATGTCCTAATTATCCATAATGAAATTCAAAGCTAGAAACCAAACACCAACAATCAAATAACAAAAATAGTACATACCACCATCAAGTAACGCATTACCAATGTACCTAGCACTTATTAACAAAAAGTAAGAAAATCACACAAAATAAAAGAAAATATAAAAGAAAGTATAAATTATTTAAGACATATCAAATGTACTAATCATGGTGTAAAACAAAAAGTAGAAAAGATTAATAACATAGAAACAAAAAGATGTAAAACAAAGAACATGTAAAACAAAAAGTTGTAAAATAAAAAATGTGTAAATAAAAAAGTTAAAAAACTGAGGAGCCACTTGAATGGTTAGCATGGTTTGCCATCTCCCCCACAACTAAGTTGAAAGGAGGAGATCTAAAATATGGAGCATGGTTGTCCATCGGATGAGGTGTTTGTTGAGTTAATTAGCATATGCTCATGGAAAGGCTTAATTTGTTGGATGTTGATAAGTTGTTTCTTGTTTAGGATCTCAAGTTTATAAATCATCATGGCCCCTGAAGGAAAATTCTCATAAATGATATAAGGTCCTTCCCACAATGTTTGAAACTTAGTTTGTTGAGGTACATGTGTGGGGTTCTAGTAGAGAACCTTATCTCTTGGTTGAAATTTAACTTTTCTAATTTTTAGGTCATGACGCTTTTTGTTATAAGCCTTGTGCAACTCATTAGATGATAAGGCCACTAATCAATTTTTGTCTAGGAAGTTGAGATTCATTAATCTTTCTTTTTGGGCTAGACTTACGTCAAAGTCAAGGTCATAAGCCGTTGAAAGTGTACAGAGCTTAGATTGAATAGGAAGTGTTGGTAGTTTGTCATACACAAGCTCATAGGGGGAGTAGCCTATAGGAAGTTTTCAAGTTGAGTGGTAGGCCCAAAGGGCATTGTTGAGTTTTGTGCTTCAATCCTTCCTATACTTGCTAATAGTTCTTATTAGTATTCTTGTGATTTCCTTATTCATAACCTCAGCTTGACCATTAGCTTGGGGATGGTAAGGTGTTTTGAGTTTGTGTTCAACCCCTAAGCATTACATGAGCTTTCGAAAAGTAGTGCTTGTAAAATGAGTTCCATTGTTAGAAATTAATGCACGTGGCACACCAAACCTATTTACAACATTTTTTTGTACAAACCAAGTAGTAGTAGAAGATGTACAGTCGATGACAGTAGTTGCTCCTGCCCATTTCGTATAATAGTCAACAATGACTATGATGTATGCCTTTCCATTTGACATGGGCATGATCGGATCCATGAAATCAATGCCTTAAATGTTGAATGGTTCTAATGGTTGAATACATTAGGAAGGTCCCTCCATTTGAGTAGTCATTCCACTATCCTATTGGCATCATTTACAAGAGTGGATGAAACAATGAGCATCCCTAAAGAGTGTTGGCCAACAGTACCCTGCCATCAGGATTTTAATGGTCGTGAATCTCCCAATATAATTTCCTCCACAAGGACCTTCATTAGAGTTGATCAACATCAGGGGCACACCAACAAACCAAGTCATTGGCCCACACCTTGTAGAGGTGTCTGTTGATCTCCATGAAGTGCTTTACCTAATGAAGAAACTATTGTTTCCTCCGATGGTCCAACCCTTGTGGCATCTCTTGAGTGAGAAGATAGGTGAGAATGTTATCATACCATTTTGGCTCATTAGGCATTTGTTTAGTTATTATTCTAAAAAAGGGGAGTTCATTAGGAAACATATCAGATAATGGGCTTTCTTCCTCTTTTTCATCCCATCGCAATCAAGACAAGTGATCAATGACCACATTCTTAGTGTTCTTTTGATCTACCATTGTAAGATCAAATTCCTACAAGATCACTAGCCATCGTATGACACAAGGGCTCATCGTTGGCTTGTTCATTAGGAAGCGGATGGCACTATGGTCTATGTGCACAAACACTTTGTATCCAAGCACATAATGCCTGAACTTCTCTAGAGCAAACACCACTACCATCAATTCTTTTTCTATAGTGGTGTAGTTCAATTGTGCACCCACAATGCTTTAACTAGCGCAGTGGATGTAGTATGGACATTTTTTGTCATCTAATTGCATTAGCACAACTCCCAAAGCATAATTTGATGCATCCGTCATGATGTGAAATGGTCTAAACCAATCAAGTGCTTGTAGAATTGGAGTTTTTACAAGCCTTTTTTTCAATTGCTGGAATGCTTTTTCACATTTTGGGGACCAAAAAAAAGGAGCATCTTTCTTTGTTAGTTTAACCAACAATTTTGCAATCTTAGAGAAATTCTCTATAAATCACTAGTAGTAGCCAGTGTGTCCAAGGAATGACCTAACATCTTTAACTATTTCTAGCTGGTGGATTATTCCTTGGATGACCCTTTATTTTTTAAGCTCCACCTTAATTCTTGCGTACGATATTTTGTGCCCCAATATAATGCCCTCCTAGACCATGAGATGACTTTTCTACCAATTGAGAGACAAGTTAGTTTTAACACATTGTTTCAAAACTTGCTCATGGTGGTCCAGGCTTGCTCAAATGTAGCTCCATAGGTGGAGAAGTCATCCATGAAGACTTCTACACCACTATTGATCTGCTGTTGAAAGATGCTCAAGACCAAGCATTGAAATGTGGTAAGAGCATTACATAGACCAAATGACATCTTACGATATGCAAAAGCCCCCTAGGGACTTGTGAACATTATCTTTGCTTGGTCCTCTGGTGCAATTTGAATTTGGTTATAACCATTATAACCATCTAGGAAGTTGTAGTAGTAATGCCCTAATATTGTGTCAAGCACCTGGTCAACAAATGGCAACAAAAATTGATCCTTTAATATTGCCATATTCAACAGCCTAAAATCGATGCAAACCCACCATTTGCCACCTTTCTTTGGCACAATTACAGGTGGGCTAACCCACTCGCTATCTGCAATGGGATAGATGAACCCCACCTTGATGAGTTGCTTGATTTCCTTCTTGATGATTTGCTTCAACTTAGGGTTCAATTGTCTTTGTGGTTATTTTTTTGGCTTTATGGCTAGGTCAATGTAAATGCGATGTTGGCATATCCTAGGATCAATCCCTATGAGTTTAGGATACGACCAAGCAAAAGATGCTAACCATCTTCCAACTACCTTTAACAACATCTCTTTCTATTTTGAAGCAAGTCTTGCATTGATTATAACCAGCTTCTTATTTTTCAAAAATACATATTCCATTCCAGCTAGTAGTGTTTTCAATTTAAGGGGCTATTACTTGAATTTCTCAGGAATTTCCAACTCTCCCTAATAGGTATCATTATTTGTATCATTAGAGAGTTGGTGATGAACTTGCTCTAGTTCATCCATGCTTGTGACATATTCACATGTTAGGCTCTTAGCTAGTTCCATGCATAGTGTGTTGCTTTCTAAATCAGTGGTTAGCCACTGGGTGCCCCCTTGTTTTGTGGCTACTGTGTATAGACACCTTTGAATTTTTATTTCTGGTGCACACTGCTTGCATGCAAAGATGGATGCTTGCTTGATAGCCCAAAATTTTTGCACATAATTACACTTGTTATCGTTTTACATGATGCATGGAACTCTCTTCTTCTTGATCTTTCCAAATTTATTTTCTTTAAATATTTCTAGGGAAAGATATCTTATGCCCATTTTTTGCATCTACGGTGCTTAGCCATGCTCTTTCCATGATGATTGGAAATTCCCCTTTGCAGTTCTCCACTTTGATTACTAGGAAGTTAGTAGGATAAGACCACTCATAGACAGTGGTCACAATGTCTTCTACCAATCCCAATGGAATAATGATGGACTGGCCTATCAATTCTAATTTGATATTGCTCTTCTTAAGAGGAGGCAGGTTCCAGGCAATGTACATCTCATGAGAAATCAAATTAACACCAGAACCTGAATCAAGAAGAGCCTTGCATGGTTTGTTTATAGTAATTTGCAAATAAATTAGAGGACGTATAAGATTAACTAATTTCCTAGAAATGTTTCCTACATGGATCCAATCAGACATCGTGTGAGTAAGCATTACGGTATGGATCTTGGGCAAAGTTTGGTTTGAAGGAGGCTCAAAGGAATCTGATATGGAGGAAGAGACAGGAGCAAGGTTGTCAATCACAGGTGTATGTGAAGGCTTAGGTGGACTACGGGGTCAAAAGAAAGGTATTTTCTTTTATCAAGCATTCAACCCCTCCAATTGATGATTGGGTTACAAATTAATAGCCCTTGTAGCATTGTCTTGTGGTGGTTGAGTGGGTAGTTCACCCTACATTGGTGGAGCAAGTGGTAACTAGGCAACTGGACGAGTGTGTGCAAGGATAGGAGGAGGATAAGGATAGGGGGTAGCATCCCTTATTTCATGCAAAGATGGAGTTTGATAATAGTTATAAGGATGGTAGTAAGGCTGAATATTAGAAACATGATTGGAAGAGTCATGTGGAGACATGGGTTGTTGAACCATATGGATCAAGCTACTGGTAAGGGTATTGTTGCCTTGGCAGTGAAGCACCCATGATTGTGGTTGCTACCATTGTTGGTACTGATTGTACCATTGTGGTGGAGCTTCACTTGGATAATACGATTGTTGCTCGCAGAACTACCTAAAATTACCTTGCAGATAAGGCAACCTCTTGGATGTTTACCTCTATGTAAGTTATGGATGTAAGGCATACACTCCAGACTCTTGAAGATGTGATACAATAGGGAAAAATCCCTTAGGATGTTCATATTAGCAAACATCACATCCACAATCATCATCTAATTCAATATTTGCAACCTCTTCTATTGCAAAAATTTTTCCCTTACCTTTGTAATATGCATGTTCAACTTCTTTGCACCTCCTGCGCTCATGATCACTACCTTGTTCTCAGGACTCTTTAGCAATTTTGAGGACAACTTGAAATATTTTATCCATGGAGTCTCTTAACTAATCAACCTTGGTCGTAAGTTCAAATTGGAATTATTTTAGTAGCAAGGCTTTTTTATGCATCCCCTTGTTAAATACAGATTCATCTTCACTATCACAGAATCGAACCTCCTACTTGTGAATGGAAGGATCACGGGTGTACTCCTATGCATTTTTTCTTTTTCTTAGTTTTTCCTTCTCTTTAGCGACTTGCTCTATTAACCTTTATACCTGACAGGTAATTAGTTTTGACAATCGCCCTTGGGCATAGACACCAAGGGTTTTCCTTGTCTCATTACGAAGCCCGTTTACAATGTGGTGGAGTTGAGCCAATTGAGAATAACCATGGATAGGGAATTTGTGCACCAAGGCATAGTATTGGCCAATGGTAGCATCCAAGGATCCGTGTGCTCCTTGTTTCCACCCTTGAATTTGCTTCCTTAAGTTGGACACCTGAGAGTACATGTGATACTTATCATTAAACATTTCAAGCATGGTACTCCATCTTTTGATAGATTCTAGTTCTAAGGACTGGTACTAGTTCTCTGCTTCTTTGATGAGTGTCTTAAGAAACAACTTTAGTTTCTACCATTCAACCCCTCCGATTGATCATTTGGTTACAAATTAATAGCCCTCGTAGCATTGTGTTGTGGCAGTTGAGTGGGTAGTTCACCCTGCATTGGTCGAGCAAGTGGTAGCTAGGCAATTGGAGGAGGATAAGATAGGTGATAGCATCCCTTCTTTCATGCAGAGATGGAGTTTGATAATAGTCAGAAGGGTGGTAGTAAGGCTAAATATTAGAAACATGACTGGAAGAGTCATGTGGAGACATGGGTTGTTGAACCATATGGATCAGGCTACTGGTAAGGGTATTGTTTCCTTGGCGGTGCAAGCGCTCATGATTGTGGTTGCTGCCATTGTTGGTACTGATCATACCATTTTGGTGGAGCTCTGCTTGGATAATATGATTGTTGCTAGCAGAAATGCCTAAAATTACCTTGCAAATAAGGCAACCTCTTGGATGTTTGCCTTTATGTAAGTTATGGATGTAAGGCATACACCCCAGACTCCTAAAGATGTGATATAATAGGACAACATCCCTTAGGATGTTCATATTGGCAAACATCACATCCACGATCATCATCTAATTCACTATCTGCAACCTCTTCTATTGCAGCAATTTTTTCCTTGCCTTTGTAATATGCATGTTCAACTTCTTTGCACCTCCTATGCTCATGATCACTACCTTGTTCTTAGGACTCTTTATCAATTTTGAGGACAACTTGAAATTTGCTATCCATAGAGTTTCTTAAATAATCAACCTTGGTCGTAAGTTCAGATTGGAATTATTGAAGTAGCAAGGCTTTTTTATGCATCCTCTTGTTAAATATGGATTCATCCTCACTGTCACAGAATCGAACCTCCTGCTTGTGAATGGAAGGATCGCGGGTGTACTCCTCTACACTTTCTCTTTTTCTTAGTTTGTCCTTCTCTTTGGCGACCTACTCTATTAACCTTTGTACCTAATAGCTAATTAGTTTTGACAATCACCCTTGGGCATAGACACTAAGGGTTTTCCTTGTCTCATTATGAAGCCCGTTTACAATGTGGTGGAGTTGAGCCAATTAAGAATAACCATGGCTAGGGAATTTGTGCATCAAGGCATAATATTGGCCAATGATGGCATCCATGGGTCTATGTGCTCATTGTTTCCACCCCTAAATTTGCTTCATTAAGTTGGACACCCAAGAGTACATTTGATACTTATCATTGAACATTTCAAGCATGGTACTCCATCTTTTGATAGATTCCAGTTCTAAGAACTGGTACTAGTTCTCTGCTTCTTTGATGAGTTTCTTGGAAAACAACTTCAGTTTCTACCATTTATTCTCTATTTTTTGCAAGGCACATGCATCTTGGAAAGCTTGAAGATGATTCTACATATCAAAGTTATATCCTCCTTCAAATCGAAGAATATTGTTCATGTCTAACCATTTGATTCGACTATCTTTCACATGCCTTGTTGGAATTCTGACTACCTTTGCAATGTTAAGCATACTTCAAGTAGTAAATAGAGGCTCATCAGGGCCTTAATCATGGCACCTACGATGCCCTCTAATACCCCTTCATTCATGGTGATGTGCCTCTCTTGAACATTTGCATCCTTGATCTTGCCTGTCTCGATAGTCCCTTTGGTCATTTTTGTCCTGTCGGTCATTTTGTTCATTTTAATTACCTCCATCACAATCTTGCCTTCTATGGTCACAGTCAGAGATAAAATAAGAAGATGAGGATGATGATGAAAGGGAAGAGGAAGGAGAACTAGCACCATCATGGTGCCTGCTATTGCCTTTTTAGTGATCATGACCATGATCACGATTGTACTTCTTGTTGGCATCCCTATCTTGACTTGCCCCTCCTGATCCTACTTTGTCATTGGATCCCTTGTTACTAGAATCAGGATTGTGAACTATGGAGTGTAGATTCTATTTTTGACCTTCACCATCGAAGTTAAAGAGAGGAGTATCATTGAGTGGAATATGTCCACTAGCTTCTTGGTATAATGGGAATGCAAAATCGTTAAGTCCTTTTCCCTTCTAAAGTTCATAGTGTTGCTCCAACTGTCAATCTCACAGGCACTATGCTTTATTGGGATGATAATCCCTAGCATCAACATCTTCCATGATATATTCCCTATGGATGTCTTGAAGACCACATCGTGCAAGCACTTGATAAAGCATTGTAGGAGCAACATGATCAAGCGGCAACACAATGTTACCCTCCATGTCACACCACCACAGCTATTCATCCTGGTGTAAGAAGAAGGTAAAGTTCAACACATACTCATTAGGATGATTATATGTAATATGGTACTATTGAGGCTTTGATGGATAACATTATCAAGCTTGGGCAGAGAAACACTCCTGTGAAAAGAAGATATTGTCAATCAGTGAAACAAAAATCACAATGTGCTCTAAGAATTTGATGTAGTAATTGTAACACAAGATATGACTCTCAGGTTCGTTCCAATGATTTAAATACTTTTACTAGATCCTAGATAGTGCACAAAACAACAAAAAGATCCCTAACAATGGTTCTAATGATGAGCGACGATGTACCCCTACACCCAACCATACAAATCACTAAGGCATTACACACGATCCAGTTGAATTCCATGGACCTATAGTTATCTCATACACTAGTTCCTTAGCTGATATTTCAATAATAAATTTTTAAATCAATAGGATCTTTCTATGCACAACCTCTTCTAATGGTACTTCCTCCTCTGGTTCATAAAGATAGGTCTCCTTTTTGTAGATGAAGGAATCCTTGTTGTACTTTTTTGCATTTTCTCTTTTTCTTAACTCCCCCTCTTGCTTTGCTACCTAGTCGATGATCCTTTGGATTTTATGAACCCTCATTTCTAATAATCTCCCTTGGGCATAAACCCCAAGAATCTCCCTAGTTTTGTTTCTAAGCCCATATATGATATAGCAAAGCTACTACTATTGAGAGAAACCATGGCTGCATCAAGGGATTTATGGTTATCATGTTTCCACCCTTGAATCTATTTCCTCAAGTTAGACATCCTCGAGTACTTTTGATACTTATCATTGACTAATTGTAATATCATAGTTTAGCTATGAACATATTTCGGTTCTAAGGATTGGTACCAACTTTTTGCTTCCTTTATGAGTATACTAGGGAATAACATAAGTTTCTACTAGTCATTTTCAATGTTTAGTAAGGCACATGCATCATGAAAGGCTTGTAAATAATGTTATGGATCAACATTCTAACCTCCTTCAAACTTAGGGATATTATTCATATCTAGTCATTTGACCTTGCTATTCCTTTAATGCTTGATGGGGATGTGGATTGCCTCATGAATGTTAATCATGCTTCTTGTAGTAAGTAATGGTTCATCATAGTCATATTTTCATCATGGCCCCTATCATGGCCATGTCTTCTATGATGTAGCTTACTACATCTTCTGTTGTAATGATGTTTCCCTTCCTTTCACTTTAATCTATGTTCTCTTCCATCTCTATGATTATGTCTTCTGTCATCTTCACCTTATTGTTGATTATTTCTACTTCAATCTTAGTCATTGTCTTCCTTGTTAGAGCTATATGATAAGAAACATGGTGAGGATGGAGAGCTATGAGAGTTGTGTTAGCTTGCTTTCCTTCTCTAATCCCTTGATTATTCTCTTACTTGATGACTTGGAGACCTTGGCCTTGAGATTCGTCTAATTCTAGGTTCAGCTTTTTCCTTGCCTCGATTGCTTGTCAAGATTGAATGTAACCATTGGTGGGTTAAGTTATCTTAACGAAGAAGGAGCTTGTCCACCCAACTGATTTCAGTAAAAATTCAACTCTCTTTGGAGTATGGCAAGAGACTGAGGAATCTCACCAGTCAAGCAATTTGAACACTTATGGAATGCCACCTTCAATTGATACATCCAACTTTTTAAGTGTATGCAATGTGCCAAGGAATGGCAGGATTGCGCTAGACAAAGAGTTATTAAAAATATTAAGTACCTGCAGGAATGATAAGTTTTGGGATTGTGCCAGACAAAGAGTTATTAAAAATATTAAGTACATGCAGGAATGATAAGTTGCCACTGTGGGGAGACACTCATCCACACAATGTGACACTTTTAAAAGAGATTTTCATAACTTGATCAGGGTTGGGGTTCGTAAGCTCTATTGGAGTGATGATCTCTTCAATGGTCATGATGTTTTCTTCTTTCATATCTAATTTCTTACACTTTATTTTCTTCATCTTTCATTTCATCAAGATGTCTTCTATTAACATGTCTCTCATGATCCCTTTTTCTTTCCCTATAATGATCCATTATCCTTCATTCTCTCCTGTCAGAGTCTATTGATGAGTGTGATGAAGAGGATGGAGGAATTGGGAGAATGGTGTTGGCTAGTTCTCTTTCTATGACTCCTTAATTCATCTCTTTTAGATCTATCAAAGGTTTTAGGCATCAAATTCCCCCTAAGTCTAGAGTGTGCCTCATCTCTTCTTAGAATTTATGTAAGAGCTAAATGTAACTTTGTCTTCACAAAATCTTCAATGCGTATTACTAGTGTTTGACAATTGGTTCTATGAGTTTGGAAAAAAAATTTAGCTTTATATGGTTCATCTTTCTTCTCATTAAGGATGATTGTTTTTGGTGCTTTCTTTCCTTTCTCTTGTTCATATCTTAATACCATAATAGCATTCATTCTTACTTTTGTCTTTGTTTGTTGATATGGCCTGGTCATGTTTTTGGTAACTTGATACCCTTCTTGTACATGGCCAAGATTTGATTTCATGAGGGTTTCTTGAAGCATAAATGGTGCTGAGCATTCTGGTGGCAAAACAATGCTACCATGTAATTCTCTCCATCTTAACTGTTCATCCTGGTGAAAAATGAATGTGAAATTAATATAATAAGGATCAGTATGAGCATATGAGGTTTTTGTTTGCAGTAGTGCACTTCAATCTTCTTCATTATAATATCTATCATTACTTTTGTTAAGATCAATGGTAGGTGGACATTTCGCTTTGGATATGGAAGCCATTTTAATGTGGTTAATGCTTAAGTGTATGTGTATTTTGAAAAAATATTCTACGTATGAAAGATAGGCTTGGTGATATTTGATATAACAAACTATGTAAAATCAACTAACTAGCAAATAATGACACATCCCTGGCAACAGTGCCAATGATGAGTGGTAGAGAATTCCAACACTCAACCATATAAGTTACAAATGTTCACATGTGATCATACTGGAATCTGTAGATGGCCAATGTAAGTATACTAGTGAGTTGATAATGAATTTATGATCGTTTTCTTCCTACTTAGAGTTCTTTTTTTGAGAGAATGTTCGGGAATGTATTACTAAAAGAATGGTACACGAGTATACAAGTACAAGTGGGGTTGGCCCACCTCGAAGAGGGGCGGGGGTCCCCGAAAACCCACAAAAGATCAAGAGAAAAAACTCGGCCGACCCCTATCATGGCAGCCAAACCACAGAGCCGTACAGAAGTTCAAAACCCCCCAACATGGGGGGGGTGCACCCCCAACGTGGGGGGGGGGGGGGGGGGGAGCACCCACAACGCAAAACCAAGGGGGAGGACAGGAGGGGGGGGCGCACCCCCAACGGGGGGCACAACCCCACACAAACAGTAACGATGAGCCCAACAGAGAACGGGGGGGAGGGGCTAGGGACGGGTCGGCAGCTGGTGACAGGCACACCGAGGCAACTCCAACTCATGGAGCAGGTCCAGGGTGGCACGGTGGTCCTCTGTGTCCACGAAGTTAGCGGCCTGTTGAAACCCCTGCAGAAGAGCCTCGCGCCTACGCCGGTCCGCCGAGGAATCCCCCGCATCCGGGTGGAATCTAGCGGACGTGCACCGGATGTGCCGTCTAAGCTCCCCCCAGGAGCTCTCACAGCTAATTCCAAGGATGCTATACGAGCAGCGCCCCCCCCCCTTGAGCCACTGGTGGGCGCTGTGTTGATGCGCCCGGTCGAGTTGTCGTTGCCGTTGCACCTCTTCCTCATGCAGGCGTTCCTGTTCCTCCCGGGCCACTGCCTCCTAGGCCTGCCAGTCCGCCTCCTCCTGACGCAGTTCCTCCCTGATCCGGTCCCAGAGCTCATCCGTGAGCTGGGCTCGCAAGGTCTCCATTGCGAGCGTATGCTGCCTGTTCAGTTGTTGTGCTTGTTCCTGAAGCTGGGCATCGTGGTCGGCGCGCCACTTGGCCAGGGCCTCGGTCCATCGACTCTCCGAGGACCGTTGCTCGGCCTCCCGAGCCGCAACAACCGCCTGTTGAAGCTGCGCCTCCGAGTGCGGGGGGACGCTGGGGGGGTCGGGCGAGAGGGCAGGGTTGCGGTGGGAGTGGCGGCCCCAGGAAAGATGGAGAGTGGCCCGCCGTCGTTGAGTGGAGGAAGGGGGGGAAGCAGGGGGGTCAGCAAAACGGCCCCTAGTGGGGGCAGAGGACGGGCCCGGCTCCCCCTACCCCCCTCCACAGGGCCAAGATAAACCCCGAACAGCGACCCTGCCGCTGAAGGCGGAGGGCCTCAAGGAAGAAACACGGCAGGTTTACCTGGGTGCCCTCCTTCAAGCACCNGAACGCAGCAGGTTTACCTGGGTGCCCTCCTTCAAGCACCGCAGGAAGGTGAAATGCAGCCCCTGGAGTTTGGATACATTCCCCAACTGCACAAAGAAGCGTTCGACCAAGACAGCCACATGAGCCCAGAGGCGCGGAAGGGACGTCCGAGGGACCTGACGGCTCTGCATTCTCGGGGAAAACCCCTCGAAAAAGGTCACAGAGTTATGGAGGCCACGGGAGGTTGGCAGAATGATCTCCCCAGCGGCCGGGATCCCCAAGTAGTTGGCCAGAGTAGCCTCTGTCAGGCGAATTACTCGACCTCAGAAGAAGGTCTGATCACCACGCCAGTTGGTAAAGAAAGAGTTGTCAGGAAGGTCAGGGTCCCCGACCAGCCGTTGCAACAAGGCATCCCATCCGCATTGGCAGACCATCCGCCACAGCTCCTCATCCGCCTGGAAGTCCGCGCAGTCAGGCTCGTACGTCGGCATCTGCCCCATAGCGGCCACAATCTCACGCCACGCCCGACGGGTCTGCTGGATAAGTTGCTGGGGGGTAGCCGCCTGTGTAAAAACTATGCGATTCCGCGCCTTCCAGGCGTGCCAAAGTAATAGCGCCGACCAAGAATCGCCGTCAAATTGCCACGGGGGGGGGGGGGGGTCTTTTGCATGCGCGCCAAGTGGCGCGCATGCAGGGGCAGTCATAGATGAAGTGGTTGAGGGTCTCGGGGTCGTGGCCACAACGCGGACACGTGGCGTCCTGCATGATGCTGCGCTGCTGTAAGAACACACGAACGGGGAGCGCGGTGGATTTGAGCAGCCAGAGAAAGATTTTTACTTTCTCGGGGAGCCGCTCGCGCCAAACCGCCATCCAACCATCCTCAGGGAGGTATTTATGGGTCAAAAGGGTGCGTGGCTCGAGGTGGATCTAGTTTAGATTCAACATCTACCGCACGTGCTGGCAGAGAGTCATCCAAGGCCTCGAAACATGTGAACCAGACATCCAGAGCGTGTACTTCCGGTGAACGATACGGCCCCACTGACTACACTCCCCTTGAGCACGAGTGAGCCGACAGACCAGCCGCTGCTACCCCATCGCACACTCATCCTCAAACGTCGTGACCCCCAACCCCCCCGCTGTACGAGGACGGGCCGCGCGATGCCAATTGACAAGATGGAGTTTGCTCCCCCCTTTGCCCCCCTGCCACAGGAAACAGTGGATCCGGGCGTTGATCTGGTGGATGATGGCCGCGGGGGGCACGGCGACCGCCACCACAAAGCATGTGGTGGCCGCAAGGATCTCAGTGGCCACGAGGAGGCGGCCTTTGCGCGTAAGAAAACGGTTTGCCCAGTGATTGATGCGGTGCTCAAGCTTGGCTAGGAGGGGGGTCCAAGAATTGTTCCGCCCCCACTGGAACAGCGGGATACCCAGGTAGGTATCGGTGTTCTTCCCAGGTTGCACGTTCAGAATTTGTGTAACCCGGTGCTGCACCTACGGGTCCACATTAATGAAGTGTGCCGCCGACTTGGTGCGGTTGATTTCTAAGCCTAACTCGGCGGCCAATCTGGACAGAGCCAGGTTGATACACCGGGCCTGCGGGACCGCTGCCCGGCTAAGAAGCATGGTATCGTTCGCGTAGTGCTCAACGCGGCAAGCCACCCCCGCAATGTCAAGGCCCTCCACCCCCGAGGCGCTACAGTAGTATTGCAGGAGGTCCATGGCGATGATGAAAAGCAAAGGAGACAGGGGGTCGCCTAGCCTCAAACCTTGACCAGGGGAGGAGAAGCCCCAGAGCCGCCTCCCCACGTCAAAAGAGAACTCGGCAGAGGACTGGAGATGCACACACAGCTGGATAAATCCAGGGTCAAAACCTTTCCTATGCATGATGTCACGAAGAGCCTTCCAGCTAAGCGTGTCGTAAGCCTTCGCGATGTCAAGCTTGAGACAAAGTCCTGGAAACCCCGTGGAGCGGAGGGAGTGAAGGACCTCCTGCATAAGAAGGACCTGGTCCTGGAGGGTCCTACCCTGGACAAAGCTTGCCTGATTGTGGCCAACCAACTTAGGCAGGAGGGGGCCCAGGCGGTTGACCAGAAGTTTGGAGAAGATGCGGATGAGGACATTGCACACACCAATAGGGCGAAAGTGCTCTGGGCGGTGTGCATTCAGCTGCTTGGGGATGCAGATGATGCGCGAGCAATTGATTTNATTCTAGTAACAATTACATACGCCTAGGACATGTATAGAAAACTAGGAACAAATATTTATTGTCATAGGCTAAAATAACTTTATATTTTCATTGTACTTAGATATAGAATTTACATTCATTTTCACTATGTTTACCCATAGCACATTTAAGAGCCAACAACATCATTTTATCATATACCTCAC
>MNCI01002986.1:336458-392628 GCA_015680685.1 Gnetum montanum
TTGCCTAGGTGCATGTGTGTTTTCATGGATTTCTTACCATTCCGTGTCAACCAATAAAAGGAAGTTGAATAAGTCTTTGCATGGTGTAATTCTCATAAAAAAAAACAATGGGAATTCAAAGCACACCCCTTAGACAAAATCAACACATATGTCTTTGCATGGTGTGGTTCCCATTTCAAAAAAAATGATGAAAATTCAAAGCACACTCCTTAGAGAAAATAAATGAGCTACAAGCACTAGTTATGGAACTGGAAAGACATGTTACCCATGCTTGAAGGTACCATCTAACTAAGGCCCTTCCTCACTTCTTACTTCTCTTTTCTTCTTTAATAAGGAATAGTGGTTGTTCTATTGGAGCACTCTTGTGTCTCGGGGGATGGATTGGTCTTAAAAATGTGATGCGAAGTCACTAAACGAGGTTGGTTTTGGTCTGGACTAATGATGGATCTTATCATAGTCATTTAACCATAAAATCCACAAAGGACTTCATGTGACCTTAATCAGGAACTCCATTCCATTCTCTCTCATCCATCTATGCTTTCCATGTTTCACCTCACTATTGGTTCCATGTTCATGTTCGATGTCCTGGTTGGATGTGTTGGAATTCTTAGGTAGTTTTTTCTGGGTTTTTGCACTTACCCTTCGGTCACCATTAATCATCCATGGAGCCCACAGACTCTTTGGTTTGAAGTTATGCAAGGGCATAAAAGGTCTATACCTACTTTGGGGTGGACCTATTTGCATATCTTTTGGTTGGATTAATTAAGTTCTTTACCCTTAGACACTCTTACAATCAAATCCTTTTGTTTACCTCACCAATGACATCCAATTGTGCACATCTTCATAACATTTTTCAGTAATCTTTTTTTTTTATTATTGTAAATTCTTACACCCTCTTCAAATATTTTCTTGTGTCGAACATTTTCAAATTCAATGGATCACTTCTCTATTTTACCTTACTTGTCAATCTTCCAGCTAACACTACTATACCACTATCACAACCTAGTCGAGTGTAACCACCAACAAGACAAGGCATTTAACAGCTATGTGTTACACATTGTATACTAATTCATGATTTTTTTGTGATTGCAGTGGGAAGCATGAATTGAAAGAGGAAGTATCTTCACCAAGGATGATGCAGCAATACCACTTGATGCAAACCATCCATGATCATTGGATCTTCTCTCTCTCATTCTTTAGCTACCAAGAGGTGTTGGATGTCAATGTTATCTAAGGTGTTTCCTTCTCTTATCATGAACATCCAATTTTGTAAAGATTGTAACTCCGTACACATGGGCACCCAGAGTTTGTCTATTCCATTTAAGTCAATTTGTATGTTAGTCAATAATCACATACCTATCTAATATTTTGTAAGAAACTTGTTCCTCCTCTTTTTCATTGGAGGACAAGTTTTCATGTAGTCGTGGGGGTATGATGAATCATGTTTTTCATTTGCTCCGATGTCAGGTATTCGATGTTAGAGCCTAGATGTGACGTCAAGTATCCAATGTCACGAGATATACGTCAACCTATAAATATAGTGCTCAGGCTCACGATTTTGAGTCAGTTTTGCATTAGCTTTTTATAGTTTTGTTAATAGAGTAGCCGAACTCTTGTAGTTTTATTCCGTAATCTTAGAGAATAGTTAGTGAGTGCCCAGAGTGGATTTGAGTCAGTTGTACGAAGTCTTATTCTAGTGGCAATTTACCTGAACATATTCCATGAGCTGCAATAAGATTGAGATTGATTCTTATTCATTGCAATACTTTGACTTAGATTAGATTTACCTTCCATGCAATTTACTTTTCATGTGCTTAGTTAATATTTACATTTTCAAGCATGTTAATTAATTAAGCACATAAGTATGATCACTTTGAGCACACGTATGACTCTTGGTAATCCGAGCAATGCTTAACGTTTGGTAACCCAGCAACATTACATGTGTTCAGGATGTGCATGGGAAGTGAGATCAGATACTTATGTTAGGGTGGTTGATTATTAATTAGCAATTAGATTAGTTGAATTGATTATAAATTGAGTTTCAACCTATTGTTAATTGTAGAACAATAAAATATAAAATAATAAAAATCATATGCCTCACTCTGGACTAAACCATATGTGACAAAACTACCACTAGTCCAAGTGGGAAGACAACGAATTGCAATCAAGGCATAGCAATCTAGATGCCACAACTAGTCCCATCCACGAAATTCAACTGGATCGTGTGTGAATGCTTGTGATTTGTATGGTTGAGTGTAGGGGTACATTGCCGCTCATCAATTCCATTAACATTTAGTGTTCTAGTGTGGCTAACTTGTTGAAGTGTTCAATGAGGTGTGTATTAGCCTAGTAATAAGACTCTTGATTTACGAGCAACGAAGTATTGTTTCAATTACAATAATGCATGTTAAGTTATGAAGTACCAATGTATTAGTTCAATTACGATAAGCAATATTAAATTATGAAGTTTTTATTTGACTATATATCTTGGTAGTAAATATTGTTTAAGAAAATAATTTAAGCTTCCAACACCGCCACCCCCATCTCTCTTCCTACTTTTCAAGTAATAACTTAAATTATTAAGGTTTTAAAAATATTTTTACAAGGAAAGAACAATTATGCCTTCGAAAAGCAAAACACTCCACGTTTGCCCATGCTATCGTAGTATAAATGTTAGGAAGGTACGAAACAGCCTACGTGCCATTACAGCGCAGTGAGCGAATTCGGCCTACGACAATACCGGAGAAAATGGAGCACAAGCCTTAGTCAATTTTGTTAGTGTGCTCGTACGATCTGCACCTTAAAGGTGCCGAGTTCAATACCAGGCATTGTTGCAAGTAAATAAATCATTGATAAAATTCCATAATTAATTAATAAAATTTCTACGCACATTGGACAGTCTTTGGTTGATAGTGAGTATCCGGTAAGCAAAAGTCACGACTGATCCAGTTCTGGTGCGTTTCCAGTTTGGCGATTTCAAAATTTACAGAATAGGGTCAATAAACTGAAACAGGGGATGGTTCGACTTTGAAATACTTGGTTTAGCTCTTACTCTCATGCCTGTTAATAGGCTTTATAAAGGTCCTTTTTACTCTTACTTGTATTTAAATCAGAGGTTGAGCGTACAAGATGGAACGTTGCATTCTCATATTTCTACCTTTTAAATTTCATTTTCCTAGATGTACTCCTAGCTCTTAATCAAAACTAATGAAAAACAGCATTTAACAGAATATTAATAACAGATAACCTTCTTTCCAGACTAATTCTTTTAACCCAGAAACATTTCTTGTATATAAAATGTGAAAGGAAAACAAACAAAACTAGTAGCTTCTTTTTTATTTCGTGACTCAAGTTTTGGCTTATGGATTGACATGGGAATTTTGTGAAAAGAGTTACACAACCTTGGAAATCTTACATTTGCATTGAATTATACAACTTAACTTCCCTACGAACTTAACAGTGTTCATTTATGGAAGGAAAATATTTTGCTTCTAGGCGTATAGACATAGTGTGTTGATAACATGATACAATGTTCTTCTTTAGAGATATTTCATTGAAGTCTGTTGAGTTGACCTGACTAAAACTTGTACTTTCCAGGAAACACTGCAAGAAAAATAAATTGTTAAACCTCTAAAATGAATCAAATGCGCTATATTAATATTTAACATATTAACAGCAATATTAAGAATGATAAGGGTAGTTACAAAATAGAAAGTTAATATTTTTAAAGCTGAAAAGGAAACACCATTCATTCAACATAGGAATGCAAAAGTTTTAAAACGCCTATATTTTTATATAAATTATTTAATTTTAATTTTCATTTGGCAAATCTGAACTCTAAAGTGAAGCATAGACACTTAAAACGCTTGAGAGGTTGGAAAGTTAGTTAGAGGCATACAATGTGCATGTAATTATGCAGTAAGTTAAATTGCATGTAATTATGCAATTCAAAAAGTGAAGGCTAAAGGAGAGGAAAAAAATATTTGATTTCAACGTATTCAGTTGAAATGTTCTACCCTGTCTTGATTGTACTAAAACCAAAAACTGATCAACCCATAACACTCGTGACCAAGGGTAGCTGTATTGTTACAATTCAGCAACAAACAAAAATAACTGCTAATATAAATGGAAATCCCTGTAGTTCTTTGTGATCGCAGAATCCAAGTTTAATTTCTGGAAAAGCATGTGGAATATCGGCGGCAACGATGGTTTGTTTCCACCATCATCCGTATTGCATACATAAAGTATCCCATTGTAACAATAAATGAATGATGCAAACGAGAAATCATAGGGAAGAGATACAAAAGCTAATAACTTCATTTCTTAGGAAAAGACTTACTTGGAATTGCTAATCAGAAGAAGAAAAAGTTGAACTTTTAGCTTCTGCCCTTTTGCAGTAAAGAGGGGGTTGTGATTCCACAACACTGATAACTTCCTCCAAGTTTCTTGGTATTATCCTTTGATTTTGTTCATTTACAGGACCAATTGATTGCAAAAATGACACAACTTTCTGCATACTTGGCCTCATGGAAGCATTTCCACAGGTGCATCTGAGGCCTAGCATCAAAATGCTTTCTACCATTGATATTTCTTCATCTTTGTCCATTTCAATGCCTCCTCTGACTTCATCCACTGTCTTTACAATATTTTTAATGATTTCTTTTCTGCCTTCTTTTGATTTCCCTTCCAAGGCCATGGAGATCCACAATGGTAACGTAAGATTCCCTGAAAACATTTCATGTGTGGGCTTTAATCTTGTAATGACTTCCAAGGTAACCACTCCAAAGCTGTATACATCAGCTTTGACAGAAATTCTTTCCCCAATTCCATGCTCTGAAAAATCATTAAGCATATATTCAATGAAAATTCTATTTAGATTTTAAGGACAGAAATTTTATTTAAAATTTTAAAAAAAGGTGAAAATAAGAAAACCCATACCTGGAGCAATATAACCAACAGAGCCTTTCAGGGTGAGAGAAGACGATGCTGTTAGACAATCAAGATCTTCTCCCATCAGATGAGATATTCCAAAATCAGAGAGCTTCACAGTCATATCATCATCCAATAATACGTTCTCTGGTTTGATGTCACAGTGTATGATCTCAAAATCACAATCATGATGCAAATAACAAAGCCCCCATGCTAACTCAGTTAATATTTTCACTCTGAGTGGCAACTTTAATGGTGTGAAGTGGCCATTTTCTTTATGGTGAAGAAGAGAATGGAGACTGCCGTTACTCATGAACGGCATTACCAACGCTTTTAATTCCTCTGACCAAACTACAGTAATAATCTTCAGAATGTTGCGATGTCTGACTTTCCCTAATGCATGACATTCCTTTTTGAAGCTTTTATCAGTTCCACTCTGGTTTGCAGAAGAGAAACATTTTATGGCAACCACCTGTCCAGAGCTTAAGACACCTCTGTAAACTTTTCCATGGCTGCCTTCCCCAACCAGGTTTGAAGCGCTGAAATTGTCTGTGGCCCTTTGAAGTTCTTGGGCAGATATCTTTAAGAATTTTTCACTTATCTGTGGAGTTTCTCTTTTTGATGTTTTGACTCCTTTGAAAATGAGAAAGATCCCTGCACCAACCAGCAACAAGAGACCACCCAGAATGCCAAGCACAATTTTTAGAATATTGTTTTTGTTAAAGTGAGAGCTGTGTTGCTGGGGAGATTCTGGGCAAGGTTTGAGGCCAAAGCATCTTCCACATAATTTTGTGTTTCCAAGGAATGACCATCTTGTTAATCCTAGCTTTTTGAAGGAGTTGTGCAAACAGGGAACTTCTGCATCAAAGGAGTTGCAGGAGAAGTTCAAAAAATTGAGAGCCGAGTGATTTAACAGAGACGCAGGCACAGGACCGGTGAAGTTATTACCAGACAGATCTATGCTTTGTAGCTGGGTGAGCTTACTCCCAATTGATTTGGAAAGGTTGCCGCTGAAATTATTTAGAGAGAGATCGATTTCGCGGGCATCTAACCAGCTATCCATGTAAGATGCAATCTTTCCGGAAAGTTGATTTCTTGAAAGATTTATAAACTGTGCCATCTGCAGTCCTCCTATTCCTGGAGGCACTTCTCCCTTCAAAGCATTTGCGGACAAATCAAAATTAAATAAAATGGTTTTGATACCGGCGACTTCTGGTGGTATTGGCCCAGACAGATTGTTTTCTGATAGCACAAGGTCTTCAAGAACAAGGCAATTTCCTACTTCCGAAGGAATTTTACCTGATAGAAGGTTTCTTTCAAGGTGCAGCTCTCGCAGATTGACCAGTTTTCCAATATTGACAGGGACAGAACCTGATAACATATTTTGAGAGAGATAGAGATAGCCAAGTGACTTGTTTAACAGGGATACCTCAGCCGGAATGCTGCCCTGTAATTTGTTCCTTCCTAGACTGATGTCTTGCAGTGATTTCATATTTGCAATTTCAGAAGGAATGGTGCCGCTGAATCCATTGTCATAAAGACTCAGATGAATGAGAGACGATAAATTTCCTAAGCTTGGAGGGACGTTGCCAGAGATGAAGTTGCCATAGAGTAGCAAAACCTGAAGATCTGGTAAGGAGCTTCCGAAGGTGGGCGGCAGCGTTCCCGTTAAACGGTTCCCAGAGATGCTGAAATGAATTAGGGAGGAGCAATTTGAGAGAGCATTGAGGATTGGAATAGACTGCCTTGGCGTGCGCACTCCACTGGTGAAATCATTAAACCCCATAACAAGCCACGTCAGACGAGTGCAGAGTTGCCCCAGCCACCACGGTGCCGTTCCTGACAATCTATTAAAGGACAACTCAAGAATCTGGAGATGCGACAGATTCTGCCATGACTCTGGGATGTTCCCCGTGAATCCGTTGCTGGCTAAACCCAAGTCCTGCAAATTGTTAAAGCTGCTGCCAATCCAGGTAGGAAGATCACCTTTCAAGTTGTTGTCACTTAAACCAAGCTGTGTAAGAGCCGTGAGGTTGCTTAAACAGGGGGGAATGGCTCCACTCAGGTTGTTTATGTCAAGAAGTAAAATAGTGAGACGGTAGAGACTGGCAAGTGAACAAGGTATAAAACCTGTTAAATGATTAGTGTCAAGATCAAGAAGAGTCAAGGATGAAGATAGATTGCCTAATTCATTAGGAACGACACCCTGAATGTTGTTCTCACCGAGAACAAGCGCTTCAAGTTTGCTGAGTGCACCTAACCAGGAAGGGACTTGTCCACTCAACAGATTTTGGAAAAAATCCAACTTCTTAAGGTCTTGGAGTTTGGAAAGAGATTGAGGAATCTCACCACTCAAAGAATTTGAAGAGAGAGAAAGCAATTGCAATGAAGAAAGATTTCCCAACTGATAAGGAATCCCACCTTCAAATTCATTGATGGATAGATTTAACACTTTAAGTCTATGCAATGTGCCAAGGGATGATGGAATTGTGCCAGAGAAAGTGTTATTGAAAATATCAAGTACCTGCAGGAATGATAAGTTGGAGAGGTGGGAAGACAGGGATCCACGCAACGTTGCATTTTCCAGAAAGATTTTCACAACTCGGCCTGGATGTTTGGCAGAGCAGCTGATTCCAGTCCAATTGCATGCATTGGGAGGCCGAGCAACAGCAGTGGCTGCATGATCATCATCCCAATCCCAATCTTTGAGAAGAGAAAGTGGATCACTGGTAATGCATTTCTTGAAATGAATCAAAGCTCTCACATCGTTGAGAGCTCCCAGTGCATCATAGCTGCGAGCATCAACAGAAACAGAGAAGAAGAAAGTGCACAGAAGAAGCAATGAAAGGAAAACAACAGAGAAAGCTGTTGTTGCTGAGGAGGCCATTGTAGCACGAACCACGGAATGAATGAAAAATACATAACACGGAAATCATAATTCAGTTCAGCTCAACTTAAATAGCTGCGCGTGCTTACTGCTCAGGCCATGGTGACCATCTATTTTTATTTTTATGTGTGTTAAAAACGGTTGCTTTGGTTTCGCCACTAATTCCGCGTGGAACGCCAGTCTGATTTCTGCATAAAAACATTGACGAGCGGCCAACCAGCACAACCTGTTTTCGCATAGGATTCCGAACGAACGAGGAATAAAACTTGACCAAGTGTAAATTAATTTATAATACGTCAATGGCCATCCTTTCGAAAAAGTGCGTCCAATTAGTTAGAATGTCTTCCACATAAGATTCCGTTCCAATGCGTAAAATTCGTATTCCATTTCATTCCAAGGGCACGTAACTTTGTTCTGCAAATCGTCAACGATCCGAGAGATATTCGGGTCTGATACCCGTTCAAATCATCACCATCAAGGCTAAGCATTACGATAAAATTTTGATTCATATATTGCGTTACGACACCATAATAACTTAATTTCAGCAATGACTATAACTTTGATTCCTTTACCCTCCTCTTAATGAGTTATATTTTAGTTTGAGGTCATTCCTCTTATGCTTATATGCAAATGAGCAATGTTTTAAAAGTGACACCTCATATACAAAAGCTCTAACAAAGGTTAAATTGTTTGGAAAGTTTTAAGCATGTATAATTTAAATATATAAATAAGGTATATTTAATAATATTTTTATTTGATTCATTTTCTATTATGTAAGAATAATAAATTATTAAATAAAATTTATATTTATCTTATAATTTTTTAAAAAAGTAGAGCCAAACGAAAAAAAACATTACAAAAATTTCTATTACCCATCCCTTAAGGAGATTAAGGTCCTATGGGAACAAGGCTTGTGTGTGTGTATATAAAAGAAGGCATAGAAAGAAAATAGGCTTCTACTAAAATCAAGAACATGTTTATTCAAGCTTTACAAAAACCTTGAAATTTTGAACATTACAAAGTTGATGAGCAGCTAGGTACCCCTACGCCCAATCATGTGAATCATGAGCGTTCACACGCGACTTGGTCAAATTCTGTAGACTGTAAGCGCTTTGCATACACCAGACCTTAACCAGCAAAACCTTGTGTTAGAACGGTTGTTGTCCTCTCAACCTCACTTGTGGTGTTCTGATTATGATAGTTAAGTGAGATTGAGGCAAATGATTGCTCCGTGCACATCCTGAGCATCCCCTAACCACTATTGGGTTACTAGACGTTAAGTGTAGCTAGGTTGCCAAGTGTTGGATTTACGTTCGATATGGTTGTACTTATGGTTTCTATGAACTATAAAAGAACAATAGCGATTAAATAGTAATAATGGAAACTCAAGGAATTATTAAAGCATGGAAAGCATAGAAATATTAAACTATTAAATGCATCAAATGACTAAGTCCAATTGCTGCAAGGAATGCTTGAAAAGCTCGTCTTTATTGCCGTTCATGCCGATGGGCTCACGTACATCAGCACTTGAATAAAGAGCTGAACACCTTTCTTACACCAACTGTGGGCACTTGGAAAATATTCTAACTCTCGCGAAAACAAACTGCAAGAGCTTCACTACAATTGCCAAAAAGGTACTTAATTGTGGCGGGAGCCCACTTATTTATAGGCTGAAATAGGTTCTGCGTAAATGGGGCCACGTCGATGCATGGAGAGATGCATTGATGGGGCTGCGTCGACGTGACCGTGTATACGAGACCCTATATACGTGGCTTAGTAAACGCATCGACCATTTAACACTTTATCATACCCCCACAACTGAATAAAAACTCGTTCTCGAGTTCCTCTAAAATTTGGAAGGTATGGACTTTTTATTACAACACACAACTTGATACACATAACACATACACACACATGATGCACCAAGTGCCCAAATATACAGAGAAAGGAAAATTACAAATATGGTGGTGTTCAGAGATAAAATTGAACACCCTGTCGGTCCTGGACTCTCTGCTGTGTAGAAAGATGCAAAAATTGCCAGAGAAGATCACACCGTCTTTGGTGGCGATGGTTCTGACAGACCTTCACCAACCTCTAGCCCATGCAGCAGCGGTGGCATGAATGATGGCTACCCTGCAATAGCTGCAACTTTTGGAGGCAACCAGAAAGCCTCCAAGAGTGCCCTCATTTTTTCCTCCTTACTTCTAGGATCATTCACTGTCCAAGTGGCTTTACCAATGTGTGCCAGGACTGGAACCTCCCAAGGGCACGACAGTGCAGGGAAAAGTTTTTTTAAATTGATAAACCAGGCTACGAACTATTTCTGTTCGATGTCAAACACTTGAATTGATGTCTATAGCTGCTGGTAGTCATCTATTCGATGGGCCAAGTTCTCTGCAACCGCACGTTGTCCTTCAAAACACGTGCAAAGAACCCAGAATTCTGCATTTGCTATTTTCAATTTTTTCTTTGTCGCTTTATGCGCGTGGAACTCACCCTAGTATAAAGAATACGAGATGGCCACTTACTTCTTCAGGTCAGACCGCAGCCTCCTAACTGTTAGCATAGCTAGGTTTGCATAACGAAGGTTGGCCAGCTCCATGTATTCTATCATTTCTTCGATTTGCAGTTCCTTGAGGTGGATTTCCACCTGGTTGTAGGCATTCAAACTATCAAAGATAGGTTGCTATACCTCGTCTCCTTCTCAGAGCTGCTAGAGCACCTGGTTCATTTTAGCCTTTGTGACTTGAATCTGTTTCTCATTTACTTCTTTTTGCAATCCCACTTGGTCCTTGTAATGATTCTTAACTTTTTCAAATTTAAGAGCCTCATTCTTCCAAGTGGTGATTTCAATGGCTGATTTCTGTCGCAAGGTTCGAACCTCCTCCATGGACAAATTTCGATTCTCAACGGCCAACCTTCTCACATCAGCATTCACCCTCGCTAGCTCTTCCTGCTATTAGAGAATAAAGTTTTTAATGTGCTCGTTTTCAAGACCAACATTACGCAAGCGATGGACCTCTGCAGTCAACCTAACGTTCTCCTAGCGAACCTCTATCAAGTCCTTATTTAAATGATATGCTTGAGCATTTGCCAAGGACTTATCAAGAATCACCAACTCTCTCTCATCCTCAACTATCTGATGTTTGACCTGAAGCTGTTGAAACGCTTCGTGTCTAGTGAGCTCATGGTTGAGGAGAGCTGGATCACCAAGTTAGGTCCTTAATTGGATGACTTCTATTGCCACGTGTTGACAAATGGCTTGCATAGCTTTAAGTTGCCCTTCTAAAATAAGGCTCTTACCCCTTGTCGAGAGCAATTGCGACTGGGTTGCAGTGATGTTATTCAGAAGGTCAAAGACATCCAGAAGTAGTTGCTTGATTCCCACCAGTCGGTCCAATAGTTCTTCATGTTGTGCTACATCAATCTTGCTACGTGAGGTTTCGGCAGATGCCTGTACATCTTGAAGTCCATGTATATCTGGTACAAGCATCGTCGGTGAGTTGAGGGCCGTAGCAATGGTATCAGCAACCACTTCGGCCGCAATCTCTTGTCCTTGGTGCTGCATCACCAGGATTGTCACCCCCTCGCCATCTTCCAAGTGTACCAAGAAAGTAGTAGCATTTCTTGAAATTTCAGGAAATAATTTCTGAGTGGATACTGTTACTTCTCGGATGCTAAGATCTATTCTTGTAGGTACTTGCGTTCGGGCGGCAGAGAACATTGGCCCTGCTCTTTCTAGCAAACTGACTGATTGAGCCACTTGCTCTAGGTGGCTCATTGCAGGACAATAGACTGAAGGGTCTTCCCCTCCACTGGTCCTGCCAGATTACTCTTATTGGCTCAAGAGCGATTGTTGGATTTCGTGTATGTGTTTTGCGATAGTTTGCGAACTCAACCTTGTTGTTTGTGTGAGTGGTGGAGGTGGTTGTTGCTCATCCTTGGTGTGTGTAGTGGCCAGAGTCCTGTCCTTCATCATTTTCCTCTATGAGGTAATCAAGGCGTGCTAGAGTGTATCATTGGCATACCATGCTATCCCTACCCATTTACATAACTTTTTGATTACGCAGGGGAAGGGGAGAGCTCGTCTTCCACGTTCGCTTTCAGCGAACCTCTTTTTGATTTCCAAGAATAACAGTTATGGAAGGCTCATTGGGAATTTCCCACTTAAGAGGGCACATGCACGAGCAAAGAAGGCCGTGATTTTGCTGGGTATCACCATTGGGTTTAGGTGGTAAGATAGAATCTTTGAATAAACTCTCTCCGTGGTGGTCAGAGTGTCGAACTCTTTGCGATCCACCCCATAACATTGTTTTATCCACTCCCCTTTTACCTCAAGGTCATCTTGCCTCGAGATCTCTATCACATCTACTCCGGTCTCTAGTAAACCTAGAGCTTGTGCGATTGCTTCCACAGAGTAAGAGACATAGATGTCCTTAATTCTTACTCTGGACCTCAGTTGCCAATTTGTCTAGAAAAGATAGGTTTCTCCTAAGTACCATTCACCACTGGTTGTGATGATTGGCCACATGGGAGAATTTTGCAACTGAAGCTTCACATCTTCTGGTGCATTCTCAAGAAATGGTCTAAAGTTTAACTCTTGTAGGACGATTCATTGCACTTCTCATGGCTTGATAGCGTCAAGACATGCTTGGGTTAGGGTGACCTCAAGCTGTGGCACTATCCTCGAGGTTTCATCCCCTTGCGATTGCTTGCTAGGAATCTCCTCTTTGGGAATCTGATGGATAGATTCCACATCAAGTCCTTCGTAGAGGGGGCCGGTTGCATAATAGCCCTCTGTGCTGCATGCCTCATCCCCTTCCCGTTCGTGGATGCTTGTCCCTAGGTTGTGATTGTCCTTCTCCCCTTGGATGTCTTGGTTTCGATGCCATCTGCAATCAACCATAACCACTAATTAGATTATGCACAAGCTACTCAAAATGGCCCTCATACACCTTCTCAGTTTGACTAAGTTATGGTACTAGCACATGCATCCCATTAAATCCCCCGGAGTATTAATTGATGGGTTAGAACCAAAAACAATAAGGGATAAGTTGAAGTTTAAACTATTATTTTCGTTTCTTCCCTTAAGAGGTGTGAAGTCTTAATCAATTAATTAAATAATTAATTAATTTTTAATAGGCCTCACCCCACCACGATTGAGAGCATACCTTCGATTGCTAAAGAAGGGAAGGATNTGGCAAAATCTCCCTGCAATTTGTGTTCCAAATGATGAAAAGTATAAGGCGTAGCGAGTATATATAGGGAGTAAGGGCTGCGTCGACAAGGTCACGTATACACAAGGAGCTGCATATGCAGGGCCCCATATACGCAGGGGGTTGCACTCGTTGACCAACATTGACCAACTCAGAAAAAATCCAAAAAATGAATTTAAAATGCCAAATTGGGATGGTTGAAGAGTGTAAGAGACTTGGAACGTAATTGAGGACACAAGGAAGGTAGAATGGGCTACAAAAAGAGTCAAATGTTGGAGAACGTGGGGAAAAAGAACTCCACGGAGAAGAAATCGAGCAAGGTGACCATGAGAACAATCAACCACGAAATCAAAAGGATGGAAGACTAATAAGTGGGACTAAGAATATGCAAGTGGGTCCTCCCCATAGCAAGCGATAGCCTTAGTAGCCCTTGCATATCCTCAACACCGGAGTCCGTGGGCCTCAGGGCCAGGAAATGGTGATTGCAAGTTAATACCCTAATCCATGAGAACCTGCCAAGGCATGAGAAGTTCATGGAAATTACGAAAAAATTTCAAAACATAAGATGAGTAGTGAGGTGAGTTATGGAGAGAAATGGATGAAGAGAGAGATGAGAGAATTGGAATTCTGATCATCGATCACATGAAACCTCATGTGAGGTTATGGTTAAGTGACTCGGTAGGACCTTTCCTGAGTTCAGACCCAAAACCATCCACATACAGTGACATTGCAGCAGCATGCGAAGCCTTGTCCATCCACCAAGTACACAAGGATGCACCCACAGAGAACCACCACTCCAACAGGCATGAGAGAAAGGAAGTGAAATAGGATGAAGTTAGAGGGGACGAGGTGAGTCCCACAACTAGGTCTACTGGCCCGTTAGAGGCGGTCTAAGGGGTGTGCTTTGAATTCCCACATAGTTGTGATTTTATTTTTCATTTTCGTGTTATTTTGTGGGAACCACACCATGAAAAGACCCATGCTTGTTTGCATGCATTCGACCAAGGGATGTGATTTGAATCCTCATGTTTGTTTTTTTTTTGAATTTTTGCGATGAGGACCACACCATGCAAGGTCAAATTGCCCAAGAGCTTCCTTGTAGAGAAGAACGTGGAGTGGTAAGAAATTCGTAAGGACACACTGGCGACTTGGGGGGCAGAAGAGGATGATGAATGTTGCATTCCCCTTGAAGTCACACTTGATTCAAACCATTGGATCATCCCCGAGTCTAGGAACTACACAGGTCACACATTAATTACAATGTTTTTTAAGTGAAGGGGTTGCATGTTTCCAAAACAAGGAAAACCATGGAGTGGGTGAATGGGTGGATGATGTGGGCTCACTACTGATTTTATGAGATGAAAATAGACGTAAAGTCCAAGGACAACAATGCAAGGGTGGGAGTGAGATAATTAGGTGGACTATTTCATGCAACCCCTCAAAATGAAAACCATCCACGCCAAACACCTGATGACAATAAGACGACTTATTAGCAACCAATTGAAAATTAAACACACACATGCATAAATAATCAACAAAGAATTGGAAAAGTAATTAAAGAAAGGAAAAGCTAGTAAGAATTGGCAAACATACGAACGATGTTAAAAAACAAAAAAGTGTAAAACAAAAAATTTCAAAAACAATGGGGAGCTTGGTAGGATGGATTAGCCTAGAGGACGGTCTCCCCCACGATTGGACAGAAAGGAGGAGACGTGAAAAATGGAGCAAGGCTGTCTCAGTGATGATGAGGTGGTAGCTCTGGTTGGGTGGAGTTCATGAAAAGGTTTTAATTATTGTTGATTGACCAATTGCATTCTAGTGGGATCCTCATATTTGTGTATAAGCAAGGCCTTGGATGGGAAGGTTTCAGAGATAATGTAGGGCCCCTCCCACAGTGTTTGAAACTTGGTCTATTGTGGTACATGTGTGTGGTTCTAGTAAAGCACCTTATCTCCACATCTAAATGTTACCTTCCGAATCCTAAGATCATGTCATTTTTTATTGTAGGCCTTGTGGATCTCATTTGAAGATTGGGCCACTAATTGATTCTCATCTAGCACACTTAGGTTGATAAGTCGTTCGTGTTGTGCTAGTGGTAGGTCAAGACCTAAGTCACTGGTTGTGGATAGTGTCTAGAGTTCAGCTTGGATTAGGAGTTTCAATAGCTTATCGTACACTAACTCATAGGGAGAGTAACCTATAAGAAGTTTCCAAGTGGAGTGATAGGCCAAGAAGGCATCGTTAAGTTTGGTGCTCCAGTCCCTCCTATATTTACTGATGGTTCGAGTGAGGATTTTGGTGATCTCCCTATTGGTGACTTTAGCTTGCCTGTTGGCTTGGGGGTGATAAGGTGTTTTAACTTTATGGGTAACCCCCAAGTGTTGCATGAGTTTATGAAAAGTGACACATATGAAATGTGTTCCATTGTCTAAGATGAGTGCACATGGCACTCCAAACTTGTTGATGATTTGTTATTGGACAAATTGTGCAGTGGTGTTTGAGAAACAGTCGACAATGGCTACCACCTCCACCCACATTGTCCAATAGTTCATAGCGATGATGATATATGCCTTTTCGTTGGATAGGGGCATGATGGGATCCATGAAGTTAATGCCCCAGATGTCGAAGGGCTCCAGTGGTTGGATCCACTATTGTTGTCCTTCCAATCATGTAGTCATCCCACCGTCTCTCTGGCATCATTTACAGGAGCAGGCAAACCATTGTGCATCCCTGAAAATTGTGGGCCAATAATATCCTACAAGTAGGATCTTAATGGCTATGCGCCATCTAGCATAGTGGCCCCCACAAGGACCCTCATGAGCATCTTGAAGGATGCGCAGTGTATCGTCATTAGGGAAACACCATAGAACCAGGCCATCTACGCACACCTTATAAAGGTGGTCATTGATTTCCATGAAGTGCTTGGCCTTATGGAGAAACTATTATTTCTACCAATGGTTCCACTCCTTTGGCAATTCTTGAGTTGTGAGATAGGTGAGGATGTGGTTGAACCAAGGTGATTCCTTAGGCACCTATTGATCGACCGCTCCCGTGAAGAGAAGTTCATCAGGAAATTGATCAAAGAGGGGCTCCTCTTCTTCTACATCATCCCATTGCAATCGAGACAAGTGGTTAGCAACCACATTCTCAGTTCCCTTCCGATCTATCATGGTGAGTTTAAATTCTTGAAGAATCACCAGCCATCGTATGATACGAGGGCTCATCGTTGGTTTGTTCATCAGGAATCAGATGGCACGGTGGTCAGTATGCACGAACACCTTGTACCCGAGCACATAGTATCAAAATTTTTCCAAGGCAAACACCACCACCATCAACTCCTTTTCAGTGGTGGTGTAGTTAATCTGAGCACCCACAATGCTATGGCTTCCATAGTGAATATAGTATGGACATTTTTGATCATCACACTATGTAAGCACAGCTCCCAATGCATAGTTGGATGCATCCATCATGATGTGGTAAGGTCTGGACCAATCAGGTGCCCATAGAACTAAAGTCTCTACGAGTTTTTGTTTAATCATTTGGAATGTAGATTCACATTCCTTGGTCCAGAAGAATGGAGCATCTTTCTTCGTGAGTTCCACCAATGGCTTGGTGAGTTTTCGAGAAATTTTTGATGAAGCGTTGGTAGTAACTAGTATGGCCAAGGAATGACCAAACATCTTTTATAATGCTTGGTTATCTGGTGATTCCTTGGATGACCCTAATTTTGTCAAGATTCACGCTAATCCCTGTCTATGAAATACAGTGCCCTAGCATAATGCCCTCTTGGACCATTAAGTGGCTTTTCTACCAGTTGAGCCATAGGTTAGTGTCCACACATCTTTTCAGAACTTGCTCAAGGCAGTCTAGGGCTTGATTAAACATGGCCCCATAGGTAGAGAATTCATCCATGAAGACTTCTACCCCATTGTCGATTTGTTGCTGTAAGATCTTGAGGACAAGGCATTGGAAAGTGGCAGGCGCATTACATAGGCCAAAAGGCATCTTTTTGTATGCAAAATTCCCCCAAGGACTTGTGAAGGTTGTCTTGGCCTAGTCCTTTTGCACGATTTGGATTTGGTTATAGCCACCATAACCATCCAAAAAGCTATAATAACGATGCCCCGCAATGGTATCCAACACTTGGTCCACAAATGGGAGCGGGAAGTGATCTTTGAAGGTGGCCATGTTGATTAATTGGAAATCTATGTAGATCCTCCATTTGCCACCTTTCTTTGGCACAATAATGAGTGGGCTGACCCATTTGCTATCAGCAATAGAGTAGATGAACCCTGCTTTTAGAAACTACTCGATTTCATCTTTGATGACCTACTTCAATTTGGGGTTCAATCACCTTTGTGGTTATCTTTGTGGCTTCATGGAGGGATTGATATAAATCCGATGTTGGCAAACCCAGGGATCCACTCCCGTTAACTCAAGATATGACCATGCAAAAGTAGCTTCTCATTTGTTCACCACCTTTAGGAATTTATTCTTCTATTTAGGAGCAAGGGTGGCATTGATAATTATCGATTTCCCATTCTGCAAAAATGCATATTCTAGGTGGGATGGTAAGGATTTGAGTTCCAAGGGCTCTTGTTTGAAACTTTTAGGGATTTGTAACTTTCCCCAATCATCATGGTCATCCATAGTGGACACTTGTTGATGAACCTCTTCCAAATGATCCATGCTTTTTATGTAGGCTCCTACAAGCTCCTCAGATGGTTCCATGCACAAGGTGCTATTAGTAGGATCAACGGTCATCCACTGGGTGCCTTCTTGAGTTGTGGGTGCTACGTACAGGCATTGTTGAACTGGTGATTCCTCAGTACACCGACTGCATGCTTGAATAGATGTCTGCTTAGCGAACCATAGCTGCTACACACAGTTGCACCTAGAGTCATTATACACGATGCATGGAACACACTTTTTCTTGATCTTCCCAAAAGGATTTTCCTTTGAAATTTCAAGGGAAAGATCTCAGAGTCCTAGTCTTGCATCCACTGTGCTCAGCTAGGCTCTTCCCATTATGATTGGGAAGTTCTCCTTGCAATTCTCAACACGGATGACAAGGAAATCAGTAGGATAGGACCACCCACAAATGGTGGTCACAATGTCCTCCACCAATCCCAACGGAACAATAATGGATTGGTTTGCCAGCTTAAGCTGAATGTTGCTCTTCTTTAATGGGGGAAGGTTCTAATTATTGTACATGTCATGGGAAATCAAATTGACTCCTGACCCTGAATCTAGAAGGGCTTTACATGGCTCATTTTTTGCCACCTAAAGATAGATGAGGGGGCTTCCCAGATTAGTCAATTTCCAAGGAAGATGACCTATCTTTATCTAGTTGGTCACTGCGTGTATGAGCATGACCATTTGTATGTTGGAGGGCATTTGGTTTGAAGGCTATTCAAGGTGTGGAATAGTGGAAGCAGTTTGAGGTTTAGAGGCACTAGCCACAGGTGTGTGTAAGGGTGTACTTAAGTTATTGGGCCGAAAAAAGGGACATTTCCATGGCTTGGCTGTGGTCGGATTTTCCCCTACATAGGTGGAGCAGGTGGTAACTAAGTGGGGTGCTATTGAGTATGGACGGTAGGAGAAGGTGATGGAGGATAGTAAAGATGTGGGCTTTCCCCCCTGAGTGATGGAGATTGTAGTCGAAAATATTTTAGGGATGGTAGTAATTTTAAAAGGTTACGTGACTAGAAGAGTCTCGTGGAAAGACTAGTTGTTGGACGTAGTACCCATAGGGATCTAGCTATCAGTAAGGGTACTACTACCTTGGACGTGGCATCCCCCACGCTTGTGGGTGCTGCAATTGCTGAAAGTGTTCATAAGGTTGCAGTGGTGCTCCACTTGGATAATATCCTTGCTGCTGGTGGAACTACCTAGGATTGCCTTGTGGGTAAGGCAACCTTTAGGGTGTTTACCTCTTTGCCAAGTGATGGTTCAACACATATACCCCAGACTCTTGTAGATGTGACACCATGCGATAACACCCCTTAGGATGTTCATATTAGCATATGTCACATTCATTATCTTCCTCTATATCAGAGTCTGCAACCTGTTCTGCTACAACAACTTTTCCCTTACGCTTATGGTGGGCATGTTCAGCTTCCTTCTTCCTACGCTGATCACGATCATTACCTTGCTCTCTGGACTCCTCTATGATTTTCAAAACACTTTGGAATTTTTTGTACAAAAAGTCCCACATCTTATCAACCTTTTCCAAGATCTCAAAGGAAAATTTTTTTAGAGGTAAGGTTTTCCAGTTCACTGCTGCATCTAGCTGTGATTCCTCCTCATCTTCACAAAATCAGACCTCCCACTTTCTAATGGAGGGATCCCGATTAAACTCCTCTACACTTTCCTTTTTTCTAAGTTCCCCCTCTTCTTTAGCCACTTGCTCAATGAGGTGTTGTAGTTGATGGGCTCTTAGTTCTGATAGTCGTCCCTAGGCATACATGCCAAGGGTATTTCTAGTTTCAAAGTGGAGCCCATCAATGATATGGTGAAGCTGGGCCCACTAAGAGTAGCCATGACTAGGGCATCGATGCAACAATGAATAGTACCTACTCATGGTTGCATCCAAGGGTTTATGATTACCTTGCTTCTAGCCTTGGATTTGACATCTTAGATTTGCCACTCTGGAGTAGGTTTGATACTTATCGTTAAAGATCTCTAGCATCGTACTCCATCTCCTAATTGATTCCGGTTCCAAAGATTGGTACCAACTTTCTGCTTCTTTGATGAGTGTGTGAGGGAATAGCTTAATCTTTTTCCAATCATTGTCAATGTTCTGCAGGGTGCAAGCATCATGAAATGCTTGCAGGTGAGTTTGTGTATCACAATTGTAACCCCCTTCAAATCTGGGGATGTTGTTCATGTCAATGCATTTGATCTGGCTATCCTTCAAGTGCCTGTTGGGGATCTGAACTTCCTCGACGATATGAAGTATGCTTCAAGTAGTCAAAAATGGCTCATCCAAGTCATAGTCCTACTAAGGACCACGATGTCTATGATGATTCTCGCTGCCTCTCCTCTCATGATGGTGAGCATTGTACAATTGGTCATGCACTTCCTCACGCTGTTCCTTTTAGTCCTTACGACCACCATCACCTCACTCCTTTCTACCATGGTTATGATCAGAGTCTGAACTGGGTGAAGGTAGAGGGGAGTGAGAGGATGGAGAAGAAGGAAAGAAATCGCCACCACCCTGGTGTCGATCTCCCTATCTACTCTACTGGTAGTCTCGATCTTCCTACCCATCTTTACTTGTGTCGTCACCTCTCTTGTGTGATCCTCCATCCTCCTGGGGGTCCCAATCACTTGATTGCTTGTTCTAGATGATGGACTAAATGACCTGATGCCCCAGAGGAAGTTCAGCCGAATGGAAATCATGAAAGATAGGCTCCCCATCATCCTGCAGCCCTTGCAATAATAAGGGGTTACTGAATTATTTTCCCTTCATGTTTTCATAGCGTTCTACCTACTGCTGATCTTCTATCCATTGGGCCTTAGTGGGATGATAGTCCTAGTAGCCATGGATCTCCATGACGTACTCCACACCACGGTCCTAGATTCCTAGTCTGGCAAGATTGTGAAACAGCATTCCAGGAGCTGATCGGTCAGGCAGTAGTATGATGTTTCCTTCCATGTCCTGCCATCGTGAATGTTCATCCTGATGTAGGATGAATGTGAAGTTGGGGACATATTCATCTGGATGCATGTAGACCACCCAACATTCTTGTGGCATTGATGGGTTGGATTCATCTTGCCTATGAGAAGAGGACATGTTGAATATTAGATGATCCACTAGTTGGTGTACCTTACTTTTTACTTAGTCTACCTAGCATGCGTAAATTTTACTATCCTAGGTCCATTCCAATGACATGAATGATAATTTTGCTAAGGTTAAATGGCACATGTAAGACTAACAGTCCCCGACAATGGTGCCAATGATGAGTGGCTAGGTACCCCTATGCCCAACTATGGGAATCACAGGCGTTCACATGCGACTCGATCAAATTCCGTAGACTGTAAGCGCTTTGCATACACCAAACCTTACCTAGCAAAACCTTGTGTTAGAATAGTTGTTGTCCTCTCAACCTCACTTGTGGTGTTCTGATTACGATGGTTAAGTGAGATTGAGGCAAATGATTTTTATGGCTTTTTCACTTTATCTTCTAGCGTCTAATTCTTGGAATGGAATTCTACGTTATCTATAATTATCCTAATCTATATCTTAACTCTTCCTAGCATAAGTATCCAATCCCATTTTCCATGAACATCCTAAGCATCCCCTAACCATTACTGGGTTACCAGACGTTAAGCGTCGCTAGGTTGCCAAGTGTTGGGTTTACGTTTGAGATGGTCGTACTTATGGTTTCAACTCAAGGAACAATGGAAACTCAAGGAATTATTAAAGCATAGAAATATTAAATTATTAAATGCATCAACTGACTAAGTCCAATTACTACAAGGAATGCCTGAAAAGCTCATCTTTATTGTTGTTCACGCTAATGGGCTCAGGTACATCAACACTCGAACAAAGAGCCGAACACCTTTCTTACACCTACTATGGGCACTTGGAAAATGTTCTAACTCTATGGGAACAAACTGCAAGAGCTTCGCTACAACTGCCAGAAAGGTAACTAAGTGTGGCAAGAGTCCACGTATTTATAGGCTGAAACAAGTTCCACGTAAATGGGGCCACGTCGACGCGGCTGCGTATACGGGGCCACATTGACGCGGCCACGGATATGAGACCTCGTATCCACGGCCTAGTAAACACATCGACTGTTTAGCCCTTTATCAAAAGTAATTTAACATATATCTTTTTACCTCTTCCATTTACATAAAGATAGATAGTGCCTTAGTGATGAACAATAAAAATTCACATCCACTCACTACATTAATGCAATGCTTCCTATATCAATGCATTAATGCAATTGTGTTGACTCACCATTTTTTTCAACTATAAATATGTATGCACCTATGTGCTATGGATTCACATCTCACTAAAAATTTGTGTTTCGAACATTTCTAAATTGGAAATGTATCTAAAAAACCATGAAACATACAAGAAGACATTTTCAGTAAAAGTTTTTAAAATTCAAAATTTATGTACAACCACATATTTTTTCCTTATTATATTAAGAAATTTTAAAAATATATATATACTACATGTTTCATTTTTGTTTTCTATCATGTTTCCAAGTATCTAAGTATCTAAAACATATGACACAGTCACATTTTTAACATTGTTTGATATATAAGTAGTAGAACTCTCTCAGTTTACTTTTGTGAATTTTGTAACAGTTAGGGAGTGCTTCTAGAGTTTATTGTGTAGAGTCTTATTTGAGTAGATAAACATGGATGCTTCCATGAATAGAAATAAGATCAAGCTTGATCTTCTTCCATTGGAGTTGTTTGAATTAGATTAGATTTACTTTCAATGCATTTTATTTCAAAGCCATTTATCAATGTTATTTAGCATAATGTCTAAGATTCCATATGCATTAATTATGGTGAAATGAACATGTCAAACCTAAAGTGTTAAACTCACATTAACTTGGTAATTCTAACATCTAGTCACTTCGGTATGCCCATTAGTGAAATAGCTTGGTGATGAGTCATGTTTTGGTAGGGCTCCGATATCAGAGCCACGTTATCAGGTATCTGATATTGGGGCATAACCTCCGATGTCGAGAATCTGATATTGCCTCATCCATGCTAGCCTATAAATACAACACTTGGGTGCATAGTTTGGATATAGATTTAGACATAGAGAAGAGAATAAATAGGTGTTAGTTTGTTTCCAATGCATGCCCGTAGTGTGATGTTAAGCCATTGTATGACATCCTTATTCAAATGTGACGTACTTGGACATGTTACATGTTCGTCAATAAAGATCAAGATTACTTTTATCATTGTAGCATCCGCTTTGCTTTATTATTGTTAATTACTTAACTGATTACTGTTTTTCTTAGTTAATGCTTATCATTTATTACTCTTTATTGTTTCTATCATCAAGTGGAATGAGTATGAATAATCGCGAGCACTTAAGTATAATTACTTGGTAACCCAGTAGTGTTAGTAGTAATGGTACGCTTAGTAATCCCAACAGTAGGTTAGGAACGAATACTCATCACACTTATGCTAGTTTAGACTTTACTTTCTATTGTTAATTAGATTAAATAATTAATTTCTCTATTATCATTAAGAGTAACATAAGGCTACAATAACATCAATTATCATATTCCTCACTTTGGACTAAACCATACATGACAAAGCTACCACTAGTCTGATTAGTGATCGAGTACCCCTACACTCAACCATATGAATCATGAAGTGTTTACACATGATCTGGTCAAATTCCATGGACTCTATGTCTTTTAGCACACTAGTCTTTTAAGAAGTGAACTTTGCCCTAATAGTCATTTGTTGTCTTTCCAATTACATTTGTGATGTACAAAGGCATGGTTAACTATAATTGGGGCATATAATTTTTATTATTTTATGTTTTATGTTCTTGGTGCTTAAAGTAGAGAAATGAAGTAATTTAATAGCTAATTTATTATAACTAATTAATCTCTAACTAATCGTAACATAAGTATTCGATCCCACTTTTTGTACACATCATGAACCCACATATCCACTACTAGGATTACTAAGGGCTATGTTATTGGGTAAACCAAGTAATAATGTTGCTAGGATTACCAAGTGAATACACGTTTACACTTGAAGCAATCATACTTATGTGTTTAATCTATTTAGCTTAATTAATTAACCAATTGAAGTCTAGTTTAGCTTAATTAAGAAAAAATTAAATGCAAAAATAAATCATTAATCTATTGTAAGTGTTGCAAGGTTTGATTAAAAGGCTAGTCTTTATTGTCGTTCACACTAGTATGCTTAGGTACATTAGTGCTCAAATAAAGATTTATATACTTTCTAACTCCTGCTATGGGCACTCAGAAAAATATTCTAACTCTCAAATAACAAAACTACAAGAGCTATGCTACAACTATGACATGACATGCAATAAACATGGATGGTAAATGTGTATTTATAAACTTTATTAGGTGTGATGTCCAAAAACGTTGATGGTTAGAACACCAAGAGATCACCGGCCATACAGCCTAGCCCCAAATCTACAAGAGGGTAGTGTTGGAGAAAATGGAAGTGGGGTGCCCTAAATGATCTGGTTGATCAAACAGGGACTTATGTGGTGTTGAAACAATCGTGTGTGAGAAGGGTTTATACTATGTTAAATGCAAGCATCGAAGCTAGAGTGTAGCAAGGTGTCTCGACCTAAGAATAGTAATGTAAACGTGCAAATATGTATGAAAAAGTGAGAAAATACAAGTGTTACACTAAATAACAGAGAGAAATGCTTAAGAAATATAACAAAATTTGAGAACAACAGTGCATCGCCCCAAAAGAGGAAGCATAGCTAATGCACAAGGGGTATCAAAAGGTACATAGTATACAAGAGGCATAGTGGTAGTGTAGTCATAGCCTTGGTGGTGTTAAGATGTGAAGCCTGGTACTCACTGTGATGAACTATGCCTAGTGGGTTGGTAGCCACAATGTACTGTGTAATGTTCTACAGGGTTACAATGGGGCTACAGTGTACCATGCAGTGTAGCCATGCCTCTCTGTCGGTGTGGTGTGCTATGGGTCTCTTTCATCCATGGAGCTATGTGTCAAGATGCCAAAGTGCCAAATGCTAAATGAAAGTGCCAACTATCCCACAGGTGAAAAATGGAAGCCCCCTTGAAACATTAGGATGTAAGGGTATTTATAGGGCTAGGGTTAGACCAAATTGCAGATTAGGTGCCACATGGCAGTGCGGTGGATGGGACCATGAGAAAAATTAAGACAATTTTCTAAGTTTAGAGGTGACTAGGAAAAGTTCAAAAAATTTCTAACATTGGCTACTATGTTCATCCCATGTTACATGTAAGACATGGGATGCTAGTTTCTAGGCTTGTCCCATGTTACTTGAGGGACATGGGACGATGGATGCTAGGCTTGTCCCGTGTTACGTGTAGGACACAGGATGTTGGTTATTGGGCTTATCCCATGATATGTGTGGGACATGGGACACTAGCTGCTATGCTCATCCCATGTTACATGTGAGACATGGGATGCTGGCTATAATGCTCATCTCGTGTTATGTGGAAGACACGGGATGCTAGCTGCAATGATTGTCCCTGTGTTACGTGTGGGACACGGTATGTTGGTTGCTAGGCTTGTCCTATGTTATGCGTGAGACACGGGATGTTGGCTGTTGGGCTTGTCCCATGTTACGTGTGGGACATAGGACACTAGCTGCTATGATCATCTAATGTCATGTGCAAGACACAGGATGCTAACTGCTATGCTCATCTCAGGTTATGTGTAGGACATAGGATGCTAGCTACAATGCTCATCCCATGTTACATGCAGGATATGGGATGCTGGCTACGACGCTTGTCCCATGTTACGTGTGGGACATGGGAAGCTAGCTATTGGGCTCATCCCATGTTATGTGTAGGACATAGGACACTGGCCACTATACACATTCTGTGTTACATGTAAGACACAGGACACTAGCTGCTACGCTCATCCGGTGTTACATGTGGGACATAGGATGCTAGCTGTAATGCTCATTCCATGTTACGTGTGGGACACGAGATGCTAGCTGTTGAGCTTGTTCCATGTTATGTGTAGGACATAGGATGCTTCTCAGTGTCGAGTTGTCTACATTGCACAGCGTAGCAGAGCGTAGCATGAACACTTAGTGAAATTTTGACTTGCCATGCCTATTACGTTGTCTACGCTGCACAGTGTAGTAGAGCGTAGCATGAACACTTAGTCAAATTTTGACTTGCCATGCCCATCAAGCTATTTACACTGCACAACATAGCAAAGTGTAGCATGAACACTTTGTAAAATTTTGACTTGCCACGCCCATCATGCTATCTACACTGCATAATGTAGCAATGCATAGCATGAACACTTTGTGAGATTTTGACCTGCCATGCTTGTCACGCTGTCTATGCTGTAGAGCATGATAGGTGTGCTACGTTGTCTATGCTGCAAAGCTTGACAAGTATGTTTCATAGCTTGATAGGTGTGCTACACTATCTATGTTGTAGAGCTTAACACCAGACTTAGACAAATTTTTCCCATGTTTTGACACTTAATAAAATTTGTATAAAGTGCCATCATTCTCACACTTAGAAAAAATTGAACAAAGTACCACCATTTTGACAGTTAGCCAAATTTGTAGTCAAGATGCCCAAATTCAAAGTTTTGTGGTGTTTCATTAGGGAGATACATCCACAGGGCCCCATAGACATAACAAATGCTACATTGATGTAGCCCTATCAATGGGGTAACACCATGTAGACAAGGCCACATCAACAAGGTCTTGCGATGAGTGGTGAGGTACCCCTAAGCCCAACCATATGAATAGAAGCATTTAGATGTGATTCGGTCGAACTTCGAGGATTATGTGCTTATGCACCTACACAGAACAAGGATGAGTTATGCAGTCATTATCTTCCCAAGCTTACTTGTAAGGCACAATTGTATGGTTAAGTAAACTTGAGGTATATGATTTTTATGTTTTTTATATTTTCTATCTTAGTCTCCTAAGTGTGTGCAATGAAAATATTTAATTAACTAATGGGTTTTTTGTAACTCTAATGTGAATCGAATCCTAATCACCAGCATCTGTTCCCACTCTCCGGACACATCTTGAACTAGTGTAACACTACTGGGATTACCAAACGCTAGTCGTTATTGGGTTACCAAGTGCTCCACATATGCTCGAAGTGGTCATGTTGAGTGTGCTAATTGATAATTAATAATTCTATTAAATAATATTAATTAACTACTGAAAGCATCAAATAACAGTAAATAACATTAAATGCAATAATTAAGATATTTTGAATGTTGCAAGATTTATCACAAAGTTCATCTTTATTTCTGGACACAAGGTGTGCTCAGGTACATAATGCTCAAATAAAGATCCGTTCACTCTATGACTCCTAGTATGGGCACTCAGAAATAATTCTAACTTTGGAATAGAAAAACTGCAAGAGTTCAACTAAGGGACTGAAAAACTAATCCCCAAACCAAGTGCCCCTATCTCTTATTTATAGGCAACAAGATAGGCTTTGACATCATGTGTCCGATGTCGGGGTTTTGATCTGATATCGAGGGTCCGATATCATGGATCTAATATTGGGTCACTTCTTTGGTGACTCATCATACCCCCATGACTAAATGAAAACTTGTCCTTGAGTTTCTTACAAAATATTGGGAAGATATGGGATTATTTACTGAAAAATGATTGACAATAACATGGAATGATAGACTCAAAGTGCCTAATGAATGGATCAACAAACATATTATAGCATTGGTTTTCATAACCATTGTGATGAACACTATACATAGATGACATCCAAACCCTCATTTGACAGCTTGAAGAGAGAGAGAAAATAAAATGAAGCACGTTGATGCAAATGTCAAAAAGGTGCACACCGTTGTTTGTCCATGGCCACATGACTAAGCATGTTCCTTGCGTCAATGCATAGCTCCACTCTATCCTAAACACTCCCTCCTATCCCAGTCCATTGTTCATGTGATCGCCATCTACACACACAACACAACCACGAATTAGCAAGGATAGATGACATATAATATAGTTGATACCTTGCCTCAATATGAAGTACATTGGCTAGGTTGTGGGTATGGTAGATATTAGGTTAGAAGTTTGTAAGGGATAACTACCCAAGGTGTAAGGGTGAGATAAGTAATGGAATGGAAAAATTTGCGATAGGTCCCCATGACTAAGAGTGAACCTCCGATAGCAATAGGATGGAAAATGAAAGAGAAAGAAAGATAAGAGGAATAACAATGGTGAAGCCAATAAAAATGCATAGAAGGGAAGAGAAAAATAAAAATGGATGTCATGGATGGGGTCAAACGATAAATAGTTGATTGCAAGAAATGATTAAGGAAAATAATTTAACAATTACACCAAAAAGATATGCCAGTGGATCCTTCCCAAAGTAAGCTCATGCCTTTTATGCCCTAACAAACCCACAAACCAGAGAGTCCATAGGCTCTAGGAATGACATACGGAAACAATAGTTAAGAATATTCTCATAAGAATTTACCAAAGAATAATAATGCATTGACCAAGATATAGACTAATCATAAAATTGACAATGAGGTAGAATACAAGAAGTAATACAGAAAGAGCAAAGAGAATGTAATGGAGTCCCGAAATTAAGGTTATGTAAAGTCCCTTGTGTATTATGTGGTTAAGGTGACTTAATAAAATTCACTCCAAATCTAGATTAAAACTAACCACATCTAATAACCTTGCATCAATACACTTAACCAACCCATCCTCCTAAAGTAATAAGAATGCTTTCACAGAGCAACCATCATTCCAAAAAAGAGAAGAATAGAGAAGCAGGAAGTGAGAAAGGGCCTTAGTCAGAGGGAACCTTGAAGCATGGGTAACATGTCTTTCTAGTGCCATAACTATTACTTCTAGTCCATGTTCCTTTATTTTGTCTAAGGGGTATGCTTTGAATTCCCACCAGTTTTTTTTAGTTAGTTTCTTTTTTAGTAATTTTTTTTAAGTGGGAACCACACCATGCAAAGAATTATTTGATTTATTCAACCTCTTGGTATTAGTTGATAGCGAAATGGCAGAAAACCTATGAAAAACATCCAAGTACCCAAGAGAATAGCCAACACAAATATGTCAAATCCCCTTAAAGTCACACCCTTTTCAATCCATTTGAATCTTTCCTTGGTTTGAAGAATACCAAGCCACCAATTCATTAATAGGTTTGATTAGAAAAAGAGACAATACATTTCCAAAACAAAGGGAGACCTTAGAGTTGAATAGATGAATGGATGACATGGACTCATTGCTTGTTTTATCAAAAGAAACTATAGCTTAGCATCAATATTAAAAGTCAAAGGTAAAAACCAAACATTAGCAATCAACACCATTATAGTACAACCCACCATCATGAGTACTTATTATGTGACAAGTGAGACTAAATCAAGAAAAAAGTAATAGAGAAAGAAATAGTAAAAATGTTAACAATGGTGTAAAATAAAAACAAGTAAAGATGAAAAATGTGTAAAACAAAAATGCATAAAACAAAAAAAAAAGATAAAAGAAACTGAGGACTTAGAATGACTAGCATTGGTGGCCATCTCCCCCACGACTGAGTGAGAATGAGGAGATCCAAAATAATGAGCAGGGTTGTCCATCAGTAGAGGTAGTGTTAGTATTGGTCATTTTGGACTCATGGAAAGGTTTGGTTTAATGGATGTTGACCAATAAATTCTTATCTAGGCTTCTAGGTTTATAGATCAGCATGGCCCCTGAAGAAAAAGTTTCATGAATGATATAAGATCCTTCCCATAACATTTAAAATTTAGTTCGTTGTGGTACATGTGTGGGATTCCAATAAAGACCCTATCTCCCAGTTGGTACTTAACTTTTCTAATTCTGAGGTTATGACGTTGTTTGTTAAAGGCCTTGAGTAGTTCATTGGATGACAAGGCAGGTAATTGGTTTTCATCTAGCACATTAAGGTTCATTAACGATTCTTTCTATGCTAGACTGAGATCAAGGTTAAGGTCACATTCTATAGATAGTGCATGGAGCTCATCCTGGATAAGAAGTGTTGGAAGTTTACTGTACACTAACTCATAGGGAGAGTAGCCTATAGGGAGTTTCCATGTGGATTAGTAAGCCCAAAGAGCATTGTTCAATTTGGTGCTCCAGTCTCACCTATATTTGCTAATAGTTCATGTCAAAATTTTTGTGATTTCCCTATTGGTGACTTCAGCTTGACCATTTGCTTGAGGATGGTATGGTGTAGTCAGTTTATGCTTAACTCCTAAGCATTGCATCAACTTCTAAAAAGTTGCACCTGTAAAATGTGTACCATTATCAGAAATAAGTGCACGAGGCATGCCAAACCTATTTAAAATTTGATGTTGAATAAATTGTGCAGCGGTAGATGATGTACAGTCAGTAACAGTGGCTGCTTTTGTCCATTTTGTAAAATAGCCAACAACAAGAATAATGTATTCTTTTCCATTGAACATTAGTGTAATAGGCCCCATAAATCAATACCCCATATGTCGAAGGGTTCTAAGGGTTGAATCCACTATTGTGGACCCTCCATTCTAGCAGTCATTCCCCCATCATGTTCGCAACACTGATAAGATTGGACAAAATGATGGGTGTCCCAAAATAATGTAGGCCAATAATATCCTACAAGCAAGATTTTAATGGTTGTTCATCTCCCAACATAATGACCCCCACAAGGGCCCTCATGAGCATCTTGGAGAACTCACAATTGATCTGTGTCAGGAACACACCATTGAACCAAGCCATTAGAACATACCTTGTAAAGGTGTCCATCGATTTCTAAGAAATGTTTGACTCAATGAAGAAATTTTTGTTTCATTTTAATGTCCAAACCTTGTGGTGTTTCTTGTGTGAGAAGATAAGTAAGAATGCTACTATACCAATTTTTATCTGTAGGTGATTGATTATTTCTTACACCTGCAAAGGAGTTCATCAAGCAAGTGATCAAAAATTAGGTATTCATCCTCTTTGTTGTTCCATCGCAACTAAGATAAATGATCAGAAATAATATTCTCAATGCCTTTACGATCAACCATTGTAAGATCAAACTCTTGTAAGATCACGAGCCATCATATGATGTGAGGGCTCACCATTGGTTTATTCATAAGGAATCGAATTGCACTATGATCCATGTGTGTAAATACTTTATAGCCTAATACATAGTGCCTACATTTTTCTAGTGCAAACACCATAGCCATTAACTCTTTTTCTGTTGTGGTATAGTTGAGTTGTGCACCAACAATACTTCGACTTGCATAGTGAATGTAATAGGGACATTTTTGGTCATCTAACTGTGTATGTATGACTCCTAAAGAAAAATTGGATGAATCAGTCATTATATGGAATGGCCTGGACCAGTCAAGAGCTTGTAGAATGGGTGTTTCTATGAGCTTCTGCTTCAAGGTTTGGAAAGCTAGCTCACATTCTTTGGTCCATTCAAAGGGCACGTCCTTCTTCATTAATTCTACCAATGGTTTTGCAATCTTTAAAAATTTCTCGATGAAATGTCTATAATAGCCAGTATGTCCAAGGAATGATCAGACATCTTTTATAATTTCAGGTTTGTACTGACCTAAATCATCGATGTAAGGATGGAAGGTAAACAAACACCGAGAGATCGTTGGGCATGCACAGCTGACCCTGCCTTTGCTTGAGGGCAAGCTGGAAAAGGGAACGAAGGCAGAGTGCCTTGGATGGTCTGCACGCAAATCAACCAAGGACTTCCCCGAGCGTAAGCTATGGCTAGTGCTGGGGTTATTGTAAATGGGATGTAAACGGAATGCAAACGGCGATACGAAATGTAAACAGAGCATACTGAATTATAAATAAAGCATAAATAGAGTTATATTGTAAACAAAGCATAAACCAAAGTAAATAATGTAAATAGGAGGCAATGATGAAACTGTATTGTATTGTTCAAACAGGAATATGCACCGGTCAAAGCGTAGTTGCACACGTGTGGATGGCAAGTCAAACGCCTAGCCCCAGAATGATATGACACGATAATGCGATGATGAAATGGGATGAATGTGAGAAAAAATTGGAAGCCAATAATTAGATGTGCTGAGCGTCTAAGGATTGCAAGTTTTGTCCTTTTTCAGAATTGCCAATCTCTCCAATTTTTCAGAATTGCAAATTTCTCCGAATTGCCAATCTCTCCAATTTTTGCCTCCCTTCATCTTCTTCTTTTTGCCTCCTCCAGTTTGTGTGAATTGATAGGGTATTTATAGGATTGGGCTAGGCTTGGGCAGTTGCATTCTTTGACCAGGTTCAATGTATCTATGTTGGATAGTTGTGCACGAGTTGGATGTGTGTTGGCAATTGCATTCTTTGACCAGGTTCAATGTATTTTACAATTTGTGGGTCATTCAAGCCCATGAAAATACAAACAAATTAGAAAAACAAGGCCTCAAGAGATAAAAATTTAAAGAAAATTTAGGAGGATTAGCTCCAGCTCTGGCCCGCTTGAAAAATTATATTTTTTTTGTTGTGTTTTAGACCATGAGGGCTTGACATGCCCACAAATGGGGATTTATAATAAAATGTACAAAAATAGAAATTTAATTGCCCAGCATGACCTACAATGTGACCTGTAATGTGACCTTCAAAACTTGCAATTTTGAGTTGAAATTTGAAATTTCTGAAGGCTGGGACTCATAGTTATCAATAGTGGACCCTGAGGATGACTTACACCCTTGAAATCAAGTCATTTTGGCTCATTTTTGGGGCTCTAAAAGTTGGTGACACTGATCCTTACGCTGTGCAACATCTGAAAAAGTAACCCCAACGTCACCAAGTCAAAATGGCACATTTGAGGCCCAAATCTTGATTTTCTAGAGGTTGGGAGCTGCTAGGGACCTTGGTGAAGGTCATGGAGGGTCCTTGTGCCTGATTTCGGCCTGTTTTGACTCAATTTCTGGGCTCCAAAAGTTGGTGACGCTGATCCTTACGTTGTGTAGCGTTTGAAAAAGTAACGAAAGTGTACTTAGCCAAAACCAAACATTTTGAACCCAAAACTTTTGATTCTAGATACTGAAAGTTTTTCAGTCACTTGTGGGCCCCAGGTGGACCTTGCCTATTGAATCATGGGCCATCGGGGGCTGTTTTGGAGGCCTCCAAGTTAGTCACGTTGTAATCATGTTGGGCAGCAGCATGACTCAGCTTGATTCTTGTCTAAAAGTGCTAGGCCAAAATTAGTGGTGTTTCAAGGTTGACGAGTGATTCCTTGGATGAATTTAATTTTTTCAAGATATACCTCCATCATTGTTTGTGAAATTTTATGCCTTAATACAATGCCCTCTTGGACCATTAAGTGGCTTTTCTGCTAATTAAGCCTTAGGTTGGTTTTAACACATCATTTCAGTACTTGCTCTAATCGGTCCAATGCTTGTTCAAAGTCCACTCTGTAGGTAAATAAATCGTCCATAAAAACCTCCACACCATTACTTATTTGCAGTTGAAATATACTGAGAACCAAATGTTCAAATGTTTCTAGAGCATTACACTAGCCAAAAAACATCTAACTATATGCAAATGTCCCCCAAGGACTCGTGAATGTAGTTTGTTTTGGTCTTCTAGTGCTATTTGGATTTGATTGTACCCACTGTAACCATCCAAAAAACTATAGTAGCAATGCCTTATAATGGTATCTAAAACTTAGTCAACGAATGGCAATGGGAAATGGTCTTTAAATGTTGCCATGTTTAGTAGCCTAAAGTCTATACACATCCTCCATTTATCACCTTTTTAGGCACAATGAGAAATGAACTAACCCATTCACGATCAAAAATGGGGTAGATGAACGCAACCTTCAGAAGTTGTTCAATCTCTTCCTTAACTAGCTGCTTAAGCTTTGGGTTTAGTCATCTTTGTTGTTGTCGTCAAGGCTTCATAGAGGGGTTAGTGTAAATTCTATGTTGCCATATCTTAGGATCTATTCTGGTTAATTCGGGATATGACCAAGCAAAGGCTTTTGACCATTTTTTTTCCATTTTCAGTAGTCTTTCTTTTTGTTGGGGAGTGAGCTTAGCATTAATGATTACCAATTTCCCATTTTTGAGAAATGCACATTCCATACCGATGGGTAACGATTTCAATTCAAGGGGCTCTTGCTTAAACTCGTTAGGGGTTTCCAACTTCCCCCAGTTGATATTTTCAATGTCAGTATTTGGAAGTTGGCGATGGACTTGCTTTAATGCATTTATGCTATTGATATAGGCATAAGTCAAGCTCTCAGTTAGTTCCATGCATAAAGTTGAATTGCTCCCTAGGTCAGTTGTTAGCCACTAGGTGCCTTCTTATCTTGTGATTACTACATACAAGCATCTTTGTATGTCAAATACTTGTGCACACTGGTTGCATGTAGGCAATGTTAAGAATTGTACAAACGAGGACTTCTACATGCAGTTGCACCTTGTGTCATTCTACGCAATGCATGGAACTTTCTTCTTCTCAATCTTCCCAAACATGTTTTCTTTTGATATTAGTAGGGAAAGATCACATATTCCTAGGCACACATCAATCGTACTTAGCCATGCTCTTCCCATTATGATTGGGAAGTCCCCCTTTCAGTTGTTAACTGGGATCACTAGGAAATCGGGTGGATATGACCACCCATAAATAGTGGTAACAATGTTCTCCACTAGTCCCAATGGAATAGTGATAGACTGGTTGGCCAACTCTAAACGGATGTTGCTCTTCTTTAGTGGAGGTAGGTTCTAGGCTTTATACATTTCCTGGGAGATCAAATTAACACCAGAACCTGAATCCAAAAGAGCTTTGCAAGGTTCATTTCTAGTAATTTGCAAATAAATAAGAGGACTTCCAAGATCAAAGAATTTCCTAGGAAGATGACCAACTTTAATCCAATTAGTGATGGCATGGGTTAATATGATAGTATGCATTGGGTGTGGTTTTTAGTTCAAAGGAAGCTTTGAAGATCCAAATGATAATGAGGTGTTTGGATAATTAATTGCTTGTGGTTGTAAATACTTGGTTGGGCTGTTGGTTCTAAAGAAAGGTCTCTTTTTTATGCGGTTGTTTGAACCAGTAGTAGGTTGAAGATTGATAGCCCTTGTAGTGTTACATTGCTGTGGTTGGATAGGAATCTTGCCTTGCATAGTTAGAGCAGGTGGTAATGGAACCGAGGGTGGAAGAGATGTGGACAAATGAGAAGGATAGTATGTATGTGGGGCATCACCCCTAGAAGAAGAAGAAGTTCTATAGTTTTTGGGGATCTGGTAGTGAGGCTAAAGAGCAATGTGATTAGTAGAGTCATGTGGAGAGATTAGTTTTTGAACGTAATACTTGTATGGGTCAAGTTGATTGTAAGGGAGCTGTTGATGTGGTAGTGGCATTCCCCATGATTGTCAGTGTTGCTACTATTGATACTATTCATTCAGTCGTAGTGGAGCTCCACTCAGATAATATGTTAAGGGTTGGTGAAACTACCTTGGATTACCTTGAGGATAAGATAACCTTTTGGGTTTTTGTCATCTGTTTAACTGTGGGTTTAGTACATACACCCTAGACTCTTGCAGATGTGACACTACTAGATAACATCCTTTAGGATGATCATATTGGCATATCTCACATCTGCCATCATTGTCTGTGTCTGAATCCACAACCTCTTCAATGACGGAAACTTTTCCCTTATGCTTATTACATGCATACTTAGCTTCTTTCTTTTTCCTTCTCTCTCGATCACTACTTTGTTCTCTAGACTCCTCTACTATTTTTAGAATAGTTTGAAATTTATCATCTAGGGAGTTCCATATTTGATCCACCTTTGTCGATACTTCTGATGCAAAATTTTAAATGGGCAAAGTCTTTCTATTCACCATCTCTTCAAGTGGTGACTCTTCTTCATCTTCACAAAATCTAATTTCCTTCTTTCAGAGGGAAGGATCTCTATTGTACTCCTTTGCACTTTCTCTTGCCCTCAACTCATCTTCCTCCTTGGCAACTTACTCCAACAATCTTTGTATTTGATGGGCTCTGAGCTCAGATAGCCTTCCTTGGTCGTAAGTCCCAAGGGTTCTTCGTGTTTCGTACCTAAGCCCATCTATGAGATGACGTAGTTGTTCCTTTTGTGAGTAACCATGACCAGGGCAATGATGTAATAATGAATAATATTGACCCATGGCAACATTCAAGGATTTGTGTCCTCCTTGTTTCCATCCTTAGGTTTTCTTACATAGGTTGGCCACTCGAGAGTACGTTTGATACTTATCGTTAAATAGCTCCAACATGGTACTCCATCAATGAATGGATTTTGATTCTAAGAACCGGTACAAGCTTTTTGCTTTCTTGATTAGTATCCATAGAGAAAACTTTAGCTTTTGCCACTCATTTTCTATATTCTGCAAGGCATATGCATCATGGAATGCTTGTAAATGGTTTTAAGGATCAACATTGTATCCCCCTTCAAATCGTGGGATGTTATTCATGTTTAGTCTTTTGATCCTATTGTCTTTATGGTGCCTTGTTGGGATCCTAATAACCTCTGTTATATCTAACATACTTTAGGTGATGAGTAGGGGCTCATCGTGATCATGTTGTCTCTGGTGTCTATGATGCCTATGGTATTCTCTACTCTCCCTTCTTTCACGATGTGTCTCCTTGGAATTCCCTCGTTCCCTTTCTCGATTGTTTTGTATGTGATTTATATTTTGCTAACCCTTGTCCTCATGGTCTTGCCCTTTGCAACTATGTTCAAATCCTGAAGGAGCGGGGAAGAAGATGATGAAGGTGAAGAGGAAGGAGGAATGGCACCATGATGATGCCTATCACCTTCTTTTTGGTGGTAGCAGCCTTGGTCGTGGTTATGATCGAAATGTCCTTCATTGTCATGTGTTTGTGTTCCTTTTCTTGATCCTTTATGTCCGTTGTTACCAAAATCTAGATTATGAATAGTTGAGTGAAGATTCTGGTACTCATTTCCTTGACTGAAGTCAAAGAGAGGAACATCATTTTGTGGAAAACCTTTAGAGACAAGTTCACCACCTTTATTTTCACTTAGGACATACGGGACATTCTGAGACCACTTCCCCTTCATGGATTTGTAATGTCTCTCATGTTGTAGACCCCTTTGGTGTTGTGCCTCCATGGGTCGATAATCTCCCAAATCTTGCTCATGCACAACGTACTCTAACTGTAAGTGCTGCATACCAATTCATGTGAGAGCACGAAGAAGCATGCTCGGGATTGAGTGATCGGGAGTTAGTACTATGTTACCTTCTAAATCACACCATTGCAGTTGTTCATCCTAGTGGAGGATAAAGGTCATGTCTGGTATATACTCATCAAGATGAGCATATACCATGCGAAATAGTTGGGGCATTGGCAGATCATCTTGTGCACCTCGCCTTCGATTGGTCATGGTATTGGACCTAGTTGATGAAGCACTCTCATAAGAAAAAGGAGACATGATTGGTTATTCAATGTGTGATATCCTTTACTGGTAATTGTAGGGTTTGTTCCAACAATGAAAGGATTTCCTAAGTTCTAATTAGCGCACAAACAATAAAATCCCCGGCAACGGTGCTAATGATGAACAATGAGGTACCCCTATGCCTAACCATACAAATATGAGCATTCACATGCGATCCAGTCGAACTCCAAGGATTAAGTGCTTATGCACCTACATAGAAAAGAATGAGTTATGCAGTCATTGTCTTCCCAAGCTTACTTGTAAGACACAATTGTATGGTTAAGTAAACTTGAGGTATATGATTTTATATTTTTTATATTTTCTATCTTAGTCTTCTAAGTGTGTGCAATGAAAGATTTAATTAACTAATGGGATTTTTGTAACTCTAATGTGAATCAAATCCTAATCACCAGCATCTGTTCCCACTCTCTAGATACATCTTGAACCAGTGCAACACTACTGGGATTACCATACGTTAGTCGTTATTGGGTTACCAAGTACTCCACGTATGCTTGAGGTGGTCGTGCTGAGTATGCCAATTCATTGGTAATTGATAATTAATAATTCTATGAAATAACATTAATTAACTACTGAAAGCATCAAATAACAGTAAATAACATTAAATGCAATAATTAAGCTATTTTGAATATTGCAAGGTTTACGTTCGTCTTTATTTCCGGACAAAAGGTGTGCTTAGGTCAAAATGCTCAAATAAAGATTCGTTCACTCTATAACTTCTATTGCAAGCACTCGGAAATAATTCTAACTCTGGAATAGAAAAACTGCAAGAGTTTGGCTAAGGGATTGAAAAACTAATCCCGAAACCAAATGCCCCTATCTCTTATTTATAGGCAACAAGACAAGCTCTAACATCGTGTGTCCAATGTCGGGAATTCGATCCGATATCGCGTATTCGATATGGAGGGTTCAATATCATGGATTCGATATTGGGTTGCTTCTTTGGTGACTCGTCAACTTGTCAATGAGGCCATATCCACAAGGGCTCATTAATGTGACACAATGACAATTTATCATATCTCCACAATTGAATGAAAACTCGTCCTTAAGTTCCTTTACAAAATTAGAAAGATATGGGATTATTGACTAACTCTTGATATAACAACTGACTTAACAAAACTAAGTGCTTGAGTGTACAAATCAACATCATTACAAAAAAATGTGGTGTTCATGACATAAAATTAAACATCATGACATGACAACTCAAAATTGGACAGCACATCCTTTGATGGCATGAAGGCAGTTGAGAAGATCAAATGGTCCTAGGCAGTGGAGGTTCCTAAGGTTCTAAAGGACCTTTGCCAGTTTTGGGCATGTGTGGTGGTTGAGGCAACTATGGCTATCTTGCTATGGCTACTACCTCCTATGGAAGGTGAAATGCATCTAGTAATGCCTTCATCTTCTCCTCCTTGCTCTAGGGATTATTCATAGTACATGCAGCATCACCAATGTGGGTTGGAATGGAGATATCCCATAGACAGGGCATTACTAGGAATAGCTCCTTAACGCTGACAAACCAAGCAGCGAATTGTTTGCATTCGACATCGAACACCCTGATTGCGTTTTGCAACTCATGGTAGTCATTCATTCTTTTGGCCAAGTTCTTGGTAGCAGATATCCAATCAATGTATTTATCCTTGAGAACCTTGAGTTTAGCATTTGTCATTGTAAGCTTTTGCTTGGTGTCGTTGTGGTGCTTGAACTTGGCCTCGTACAATAAGTATGAGTTGGCCACTTGCTTCTCTAGCTTTCATCACAGCCATTCGACAATCAACATAGCAAGATTTGCATATTGGAACTAAGTTCCAAATGATATGGAAAGGATCATATATTGTACATTCAACTTTTCCTTCTAGAGCTATGACAATCTATCATCTAACAAGCCTTCAAAAGCACATGTTGGTCAACATACAACAAGTCAAATCCTTTAAAGACTTCCAAGAAACTAGGATCCACAACAACACCTCAACACAAGATCAAGCTTGCTTTATTTTCAAAATCTCCTCCTTTCAATTTAGTCATGGGAAAGAGGACCATCTAATTATTTTTCTTACATTTTCAATTTTTCTTTATATTTTAATTTTCTTATATATTTTATTTTATTCTATATCATTTTGCTTTTTTTTTCTTTTCTACTTAATTTTCCTTTTATAATGATCAATTTTATTCCATTACTATTGTAGATGTTAATAGTTACAAGATGAAATTTTCAATATTGTTACTTGTATATATATGTCAACTTTGCTTTTCAAATTATGCTCTCTACTAATGAGTTGTCATAATGAGGTAGTGAGAAATGAAAAAGCAAAGAAAGGAAAACAACCGAGAGAAGGATGCCATTGTACCAGGAAACTCTGAATCAATGAAAAATACATAACACNAAGACCAGGAGAACAACAAAGAGCTAAAAATGCTCAAAATTATGATAACACACTCCAAGGTAGTAGATCGTGATTGGGAAGAGTGCCCAAGTTGGTGTATCTGCTCCAAGGCTGCAAATAATAAAACAATTGATTAGTATCCAACTTTCACTTAGAAGTATGAGATAAAATTTGGAAATGCACAAGGTGAAGAATTTGAGATTTTTCCATAATAGTTAAATGGTTAGAGTTGGATGAATCAGTGTTTTGGAAAATAGCAACGCATCTGTGCTTCCATATATAGTAAAGAACGAGGGGCCTAATAACTTCCCAAAGAAACTTAAGGTTAGTAGAGGGGGTGGCCAGAAAGCCAAATAAGATATTCTCATGGGAAAACTTGCACAAAGGAAAAACTTTAGAAACCCACTCCCATGAAGACTGAGCGAAAGGGAAATGCCAAAAAATGTGGACAAAATCATTAGGACCTCCACAGAGAGGGCAATGAGGGTTTGGAATCCCAAGGTATTCTCGACGTTTGCCGATAGGCAAGCCTTGATGAAGGAGGCACCAAAGAAATTGTTTAATTTTTGGAAGAGTTGGAAGGCTCCAAACTCGTGAAAAGAGAGAGAGCCAAAAATGTTTAGACTCTTCTTTGTGCCATGATCGATTGCAATGATTAACAATCATAGAGGAATCATGCAACAACTAAAAGGGCACATGTGGTTTATAGGGTAGAAGGTTCGATCCATTAGTCCACTGAAGACCATGGAAGAGACTAGGAACCGAAGCATCCAAATGCAAGTATTGATGTATAAAGTGATAAAGTCTATCAAGGCAATGGTGCATAGTTCTGGAAGCCCCATATAAGTTTTTGAACATATTCCAAGTAATCCACTGATTGGTGAGACGAAGACATCTAAGGGAAACAACTCCCTTTTGAAACCAAATGGTGGCTGTCCTGGCATTTGAGGTGGCTAGAGGAGTAGGAGATAGGGGCAGCCACGAGGGGCTAACCTTAGAAAGGAGAGTAGGATTGATATGAATATTATTCCAATTCACCTGAGAATGTAAGACCTGCCAAGCCTTCCAAATGCTTTTGAAAACGTGTGTTCTAGGAATGGTAATGTCATGAGGAGAAAGGATCCAATTAACAGGGTGGATACCCTTCCAGATNAAAGTGATAAAGTCTATCAAGGCAATGGTGCATAGTTCTGGAAGCCNCTTGTTGAAGCCTTAACTGAAGAAGATTCCCAATAATATTGGGGGCATCTAGGTACTGAACCAACCACTTAGCGACAAGGGTGAGACCTTGCTTAAAGAAGTTCAAAAGGCCCAATCCACCTTTGTTCTTAGGAAGAGTTACTATATTCCAGGCAACACGATGAAAGCCTTTTTGGGAGTCCTTAGACGACCACATGAAGTCAAAATAATCGTTCAAGCTTTTGATAAGAAGTATGGGAAGGGGCCCAACATGATGAATAATAAACATGGTTAGAGGCACAAATAGACTTATAGATTAGATACTTACTGGCAAGGGTGAGGGGTTTGTTTTTCCATTTTTCAATTTTTCTTTGAATTCGAGAAAGTACTTGGCCCCAGAGCTATGAAGTTGGGCCTCTAAAGCGAAAGGGGATTCCCAAATGCTTAATGATCTCATGATCTTGAGTACGCTTCCAACTATAATTGGGTAAATGGCTGTAGTTATTGGTGAAGCTATAAACTGAATATTTACGCCAATTTATAATAGATCCATAGAGGGAGCAATATTTCTCAACTCGAGATAAGAGACATTGCACATTAACAACATTGTTTTGAATAAGGAAAAAGGAGTCATCAGCGAAATGCATATTGAGGAGCTAATGTTGAGGAGAAGAAAAATGAACCCTAGATAAAACATTGTTTTAAATATCCAAGCTGATTTGGTGACAAAGAAAATCAACAGCAATGATGAAGAGATAAGGAGCAAGAGGGCAACCTTGCCTAATAGACCTATGAATAGAAAAGGGAGGAGTGATGCCGAAGGTAGTCGCGACTCACGCAGTAGCATCTGAGAATAAGCATTCTACCATATGAATGAACTTAGGGCCAAAACCCAATTTAGCCATGGTTTGGATAATGAAGTCCCACTTAATGTTATCATAGGCTTTAGCGTAGTCAAGCTTCATTAGGAGGATATCCTGACCCTCGTCCTCAGCCCACTTGAGACCTTCCCAAGTAGCCACCAAGTTATTTAATATGTATCTTCCTAGAACAAAGCCAATCTGTTGGGGGAAAATAATAAGGGAAAGGATTTTCTTGAATCGCAAAGCCAAACATTTAGCCCAAATTTTGTAAACCACATTAAGTAAGGTGATAGGTTGCCAATTGGAGATACAAGTAGGATCTCCTGATTTAGAAAGAAGATGAATAATCCCTTGGTTTAAGATTGGTCCCAAAGAACCAGTAAGTGTAGCCTCTTTAATAACATCGAACAGGTTAGAACCTACCAGATCCCAATGCTTTTGGAAAAATTCGACTGGAAAACCATCATAGCCAGGGGCTTTCCTGGGGCTTAGGTTAAATCAAGCTTGTCGAAGCTCAACTAGAGTAATATCGGCTTCTAAAATTGTCAGCATAGAAGAATTAATCAGTTTAGGATAATTTAGAGTGGCTGCCACGAAGGATGCGGGATCCATAGGAGTAGTGGTGAATAAGGCCTCAAAGTATTCCTTAAGATAAGAGAGAAGACTATTTTGGTCAGTGATAATGGATCCATTTATGGAGAGTTTATCTAAGGAAGGCGAAGGGGAGGATCGGTTAAGGTACTTAAAGAATTCCTTACAGTGCTCATCTTGAATGTTTAGCCAAGTGAGTCAGCTTTTATTCAAGGCACCTTGTGCCTTATATACTTCCTAATGTTAAAAGCCAATACGGGCTCTGGCAAGCTCTCCTTGAAGATGACTATTGAAGGGGTCATCAGTTAGTTTAGACATAAGGTGCTTAATGGTAGAGCATATGTTGCTATACTCTTGCCGAGAATGAGAGGCAACTTCCTTACCATAGTGACGGGTGAGATTCCTAACTCTACTAGTAGTCTGAAGCCACCAATGGATCCAACCCTTTGGACCTAAGGGTCTTGGTTCAGCGTTCCAAAGGCTAGAAAGAAGTTGTTGGGGGGGGGGAGGAGAAGGGAAACATTGATTATGCAGCCTAAAGAGATGATAAGTCCATCATTGGTGGTCATTATGGATTTGCATAGATAAAGTAATGGGGAAATGATCAGATAAGGTTGCATGTTGGTGGACTTTAGTATTAGAAAGGGTCTACCAAAAAGAAAGGGTAGAAAAATAATATCTATCTAATCGACCATAAATGCGAGCCTGCCCCTTACGAAGATTGTTCCAAGTGAAGTTGTTTAAAGAGCTGCTAGCAGTGTCTACGATGCCATCCGAAAGATAGAAGCGTTTCTTAAAATTTGACCAGACCTGAAATTTGTGATACGGAAGTTGAGAGAAAACACCCCCAAGCTTATCATGAGAGAATTCCATCATGTTAAAATCTCTGCCAAAAATCCAAGGAATAGAAGGGAGGCTATGGATGAGTTCATGCCACAATCAGGCCCGTTCGGTAGAGTCATTGGGAGCATAAATAGAACAAACTCCGAAGGGACCATGTGAGGAGGAGAAAATAGCCCAAGCCACTCGGTGACCTAAATCGGACCCATGCTGAAGTAGTTTGTCTTTCCAATAGGTTGGAAAAAGAATGGCTGCTCCGCCTTTGCCACACTCATGAGAAGTAACGAGAGCAGAAGAATGGGGAAGAAACCAGTGGGCTGAAAGAGATAATTGTTCGGCTGAGATCTTGATTTCTTGGAAAAGGAGGAAATCCAAAGTGAGATTTAGACTAGAGAGAAATTTGCTGGCTCATTTGCGACGAAACCTATCAGTTAGGCCTCGGACATTCCAAGATAGGAGGTTCATGAAGAAACTCTAGATGTTATGAGTGACAGGGCAGTAGAGGGATCTGGGTTAGGAATGTCGATCATCATAGTAGTGGAAAGAATGGCAAAGGAGTTTCTTGTATTAACAGTTAAAGCTGAGTTAGTTTTAGGCGAAGGAGAGGAAGGGGGAGTAGTGGTTTTAGATGCTTTGGCCCTTTTCCTTCCCCCTACCATTACAAACTCATCACGTAAAAGTGAATCTTTGACTAATTGAGATTGGATGATTGGTGCCTTGGACTTGGCCTTGATGAGAGAATGAGATTGGAAGACTCTTACCTTAGAGGAAGTAGATGAGGAAGAAGGGTGTGGAGCATTGTTAGAAATAGAACCAAACTTAATGGGAGCAAGTGGTGAGTTAGGTTGAGGAGTGACTACAAGATTGGATTTGAGAGGATTGGTTTGGGATTTTTTCTTAGCTAGAAAGGGACAAGTAGAAATGTGATGCTCTACACGATGGCAGTAGCTACAAGAGTTGGGAAGATAAAAATAGTCTACCTTTAGAGTAAAAACTTTGTCTGCAGCTCCTAAGGTTAAAGTGGTTTTCTTTTCAGAAATGTCAAGTTCGATGCAATAGCGACGAAAGTGAGCCCCGTTAACCTCAATTCCATGGTCGGAGATGACTCGACCTACGATGCTATCAATGTCTCGCTCCATAGATGAAAATATTAAAGGTAAATTAGGCAGCTCTACGTAACGAGGGCTTGCGCTTTAGGAATGAGGGTTCCTCGCGCTTCGAATAAAATCCCAGTAAAGCTATCTTATTATATAAAAAGGGTGATAAAAATAATTTGAACTATCAAATGACCATTGTGAGTAATATTTTGGCTAAGTTGTTGGGCACTTTTCTAGAAAAGAGAATTCATTATTGGGTTGAATGTAGATAGGTCAAAGTAAGATGTCAAGCAGGTTTCAAACAAAATTACTTTAGTATTGATCACTTAGTTATTCTTAGACATTGCATGGAATTTGCAAAATTGCCAAATAAAATTTTTTTATTTGCTTTATTGATTTTGCAAAAAAATATGATTCAATGATCTGTACAAGACTATGGTTGTGCTTGCATAAAATTGGCTTCCTTTTAGATTTAATTGCAGCAACTCTACAATTGTATCAAGAAGTGATTATTGAAATTACAAATAGCAATTCAATGAAAAATTTTTAAATCTAGAGCAAAATTGTAGTTAAGTAAGATTGTCCACTTTGTCCAACTGTCTTTCATATCTTTATTGATGAAATGCAAGAATAGTTGTGCAACAAGCAAGATAGTCATGCTATCAAAATTAGATCCCAAAGAATGAATCTTCTTTTATATGTAGATGATGCTACTTTGACCTTCACTACTGTAGAAGGTATGCAAAATATGCTGCAAATTTTAGAAAATTGTTGTTATTTATTTGGTTTTCAAGTAAATTTTAATAAAACCAAATTGATGATTTGGGATACAAGAAAAAAATTTTATAATTTCCATTTTAGAGGTACCAATGTGAAAATAGTATAAATATTTGGGTCTCTTTTATATGAAGAATTACATGTGAGAAAAGTCCAAAGAAAAAATAATAAGCAATTTCAAGGCTTTGTATGCTTTTAAAAACAAGTGTAGGGATTTAGGCCTTTGAGTTTGGAAAGTGAGAAAACAAAATTTTCAAACTATCATCTATTCTACTGTATTGTATGGATGTGTCATTTGGAGACCTAGACTCAATGCTAAATTTTGGAAAGATATTGAAAGAAAACAAAAAACTTTTCTTCTTAATGAGTTAAAGGTGAAGATGCAAACACCTTACTTAATGTTATTATGTGAACATGATTTATTACCTTTAGAACCAAAAACCTGATGCCAATTCATTACATACACTCATAGCTTGCATATCTCAAGGTAAGATAAATTCATTAAAGTAGTTCTTCAAGATTCATGAGACTGTGGTTGTGGTTGGTATTTTCAGGGGATACAATGGTTGAGAGAATGAAATATCTTTTGGAAGGATGTGCAGCAAAATCTTAAGCATATTCACCAACTAATCAAGCAGAAGATTTTAACACAAATATGGGTTAATATGGAAGGCAAGAGGTAGCTTTATTTACACCACATTAAATCTAATAAACTAGATATAAAAGCCTAGTATCTCTCAACTTCAATTCTCATGAAGTATCAGAATGGTATTACCAAGCTTTGCTTAAGTTCTCATCATCTTAAAATTGAAAGTGAAAAATGGATTTAACCCTGATGGGACGCAATATCGCGTCTTCCCCTGCGATATCGCGTATGGGATATCGTGGTGCACTGTCATATCTATAAATAAGAGGTGGCTCTTCCTTATTTTCTCATATTAGGCTAGAAGTAGGAAAACTCTGGCAGATTGATCACTCCAGAGATAGAATATTTTCCATGTGCTCGCAGTAGGAGTCCCAAAGTGAACGGATCTTTATTCAAGCAAACATTGTACCTGAACACAAGTTTGTGTCCGGCAATAAAGATGAGCTTTGTGGATAAACCTTGCAGTGCATGGAATAGGATTTTATTACATGTTATTTATTACCTTGCAGTAATGCGGAATGAGTACGACTTGATTACGAGCATTTAAGGATGTGTACGGATAATCAAGGAACGGATGCTCATTGCGCTTAGGCTAGGTTAGATTCTCTCAACCCTTTCCTCCTAGTTAAGTGCCTCAGTACGACCACTTCGAGCATGTGCGTTATGCATGGGATCCCAACAATGATTAGCATTTGGTAACCACGGTTGCATCGGTTCAGGGAGTGTATGATAAGTGGGAACGAATGCTGATGTTAGGTAATTTAGACTTAGTTCATTAGTTAGAGTTAGTATTAGTTTCTCAACCCTTCACCTTGTTAGCATAGGAGACATGAAACATAAAAAGCATAAAAATCATATACCTTAGACTTGCTTAACCATACACCATGACAACTACAAATAAGTATGGGAAGACAACAAATAATTAACCCTAAGTGTTCCATGGGGCGTGTATGCATTTAGTCTGCAGAGTTCAACTGGATCGTGCGTGCTACGCTTGTATTCGTATGGTTGAGTGTAGGGGTATCTCACCACTCATCATTGGCACCATTTTCGGGGACTAAGTGTTTGTGCGTCGAATAGAACATAAAGGATATCACTCACATCGTTGGGAGCCTAAACAAACCTTTGGGTTAATTAATTAAAACAGAAATTTTATAACGGTAAAACTAGCACACCGATAAAATTGTCTTCTTCTCAAAAAAGTAATTCACCACCTAGGACTAATACTAGAGACAGTCAGCAACATAAAACACATAGTTGAAATTAGCCAAGTCCTAAACAATACAAGATAGTCTATACTCATCCTGATGAGTATATTCCAGACTTACCTTTATCCTCCATCAAGACAAATAGTTGCGATGGAGAGATCTGCAAGGTAACATTGTGTTATCCCCAGATCAATCAATCCCTAACATGATCTTTTATGCTTTGGCACAGATTAGCATGACGGAATTATTTGCTGAATACGTTGCAGAAGACTTTGATATGATGGATTATCATCCCACAGATGCACAACGTATCAGGGACTTAAGGCAGGAGAGCCAACATACACTATTGAAGGGCAAAGCCTCACACATCCTTAGCGAAATAGGAGATGAGGAACCCCTTATAACGGGTTCTCTAACACACGATGTTTCCCCTCCTAACGATGATGAGGAGGTAAGGCATCAGAACCTACGATCAACGATACATAACACTGGTTCTGATCCCCGTGAACGCCAACTGTTCACGGAGGGAACAACAACTCATACTAAGGATAGGCACTTAGATCGTCATAACGATCAAGGCCAAAGCAGCCGAAGAGAAGGCAAGAAACATCGCCATGGAGATGGTTCCCCTTCTTCTTCTCCTTCATCTCACCACTCACCCTCTCCTTCCACATCTGGGCATAGCCACCATGAACATAACGGTGAGGATAGAGGTAGGAAAGATGAGAGACCTCGATGAGAAAGTCGAGAGAGAGGACAAGGGCAAGACCGAAGGCAAAGTAGGGAACAATGAAGACATCACAGGCGCCATGCAAGAGATGATCATGATGAGCCCCTACTTGCAACCCAAAGTATGGTCGACATAACAAAGGTAATTAGGATTCCAACAAGGCATCAAAAGGACAATCAGATCAAATGCTTAGACATGAACAATATCCCACACTTTGAAGGGGGATACAACTCAGATCCGCAACATCATTTACAGGCATTCCATGATGCCTGCACCTTGTAGAACATAGAAAATGAGTGGAAAAAACTTAAGTTGTTTCCCAGGATACTCACTAAAGAAGTGGAGAGTTGGTACTGGTCCTTAGAACCAGAAACCATTAGGAGGTGGAGTACGATGCTAGAACTTTTCAACGATAAGTATCAAACGTACTCCAGAGAATCTAATTTGCATAAGTAGATCCAAGGCTGGAAACAAGGTACTTATGAACCCTTGGATGCTACCATGGCCTGCTACTACACATTGTAACATCGTTGCCTGGGCCATGGATATGCTCAGTGGGATCAACTTCGCCACATCGTGGATGGGATAAGGCATGAAACTAGAAGAACCCTTGGGACTTATGCCCAAGGGAAACTATCATAACTTAGAGACCATGAAGTACATCGCTTTTTGGAACAAGTAGCAAAAGAAGAAGGTGAGCTACGCAAAAGGGAAAGTGCGGAGGAATACAATCGTGATTCCTCCCTTCGGAAGAAGGGAGTGAAATTTTGTGATGAGGAGGATGAGTCACCACTCAAAGAGTTGGTGAACCAGAAAACCTTACTGATCCAAAAGTTAACAACCGAGGTATTGGCTAAGATGGACCAATTGTGGGATTCCTTAGACTCCAGACTTGAAAGTGTCTTGAAAATTGTAGAAGAGTCTAAGGAAGAACGAAGTAGTGATACAAGTAAGACAAAGCGGAGAGATTTAGGCCCTGCACATAACAAGGGTAAGGGAAAAATTCCTATTTCCGATGAAGTTGTGGATTCTGACATAGACGATGATGGTGGATGTGAGATTTTCCAATATGACCATCCTAAGGGATGTTGTCCAAGTATCTCACATCTATAGGAGTCTGGGGTGTATGCACTTAATCCGAGACTCAACCAACGACAAACACCCTGAAGGTTACCTTATCCACAAGGTAACCCAAGGTAGTTCCACCAGCCACTAATGTACTATCCAAGTGGAACTCCTCCACAATCCATCGGAGAACATCAACAGTGGCAATACCCATAGTCATGGGGGCTACCATCGCCAACACAACAATACCCTTACCGACAGCCTAATCCATATGGTTATTATGTGCAACAGCCAAATTCTTCAAGTGACTCTATGGGTCACACAACTCCCCAACGTCACTACCAAGTTTGGGAGTACTTTAGGAGGACTCCTTCTCCTCCGGGAGGCATCCCACACTCATCCCATCCTCCAACTCCATTCGCACCTCTTCTACTTGTAGTTCCTATACAACCTGCTCCAAAAATGCAAGGGGAACTCCCTACTCAACTGCATCAACATAATGCTGCGAGAGCTGTAAATATTCAACCTGCTGCTGGTTCTGACAACTGCAAAAAGAGAAGGTCCTTCTTTAGAATCAGAAGCCCGGACAAACTCTCGCAACAATAAGTGGTTGAGCCCATGTACACGCCTTCACCATCTAACACTTTGGAGCACCCTTCAGTCCAACAGAGCTATACACATACGGTTATGTTAACGCATACCGTAATCGATTGGATCAAGGTAGGCCACCTTCCCAGGAAGCTATCTGACCCTGGGAGCCCCTTAATCTATTTACAAATCGCTGGGAACAAACCACATAAGGCTCTTCTGGACTTAAGTTTCGGAGTCAATTTAATATCACGAAAGATGTATCAAGCCTAGAACCTGCCCCAACTTAAGAAGAGCAACATTCAACTGGAGTTGGCTGACTAGTCCATCATCATTCCCTTAGGATTGGTGGAGGACATCATCACCACTGTGTGTGGGTGGTCATACCCAACCGATTTTCTAGTAATTGAAATCAACAATAACGAAGGGGGCTTCCCAATTATAATGGGAAGGCCATGGCTAAGTATAGTAGATGTGTACCTAGGGATCCACAATCTTTCCTTGCAGATATCTAAGATAAACATTTATGGAAAGATCGAGAAGAAGAAAGTTCCATGCATCACATACAATGACTCAAAGGGTGATGACATGGAAGAATGTTCAGCATTGCTTCCATGTAATCGGTGTGCCCAGGAAATACAAATTCAAAGGTGCCTGTATGTAGCAACCAGACCAGTAGTAGACACCCCGTGGTTGACAGCTACTAGAAAGAGCAAACTAATATACACAGAATGAATTGAGGAAACTCATGCTAACAACGAAAGCATAGACACATTGGAGTATGAGCGTCTCCAACTTCCACCCCTCAACCTAAAAACATTAATGGGGAGAAGATGGGCACTTTTACAAAATTCAAATAGGCGCTCATCATTTCAGATCTCTCCCTTACAATTCAGTCATGAGGGAGATGGCCACCTATGCTAATCATTGAAGGCCCTCAGTTCTTTTCAGTTTTTGTTTGACAAGTTTTTTTCTTACACATTTTTGTTTCACATGTTCTTGTTTCACACGTTTTTGTTTTACATGTTTTTGTTTTACACATTTTTGTTTTGCATGTTTTTGTTTTACATGTTTTTGTCTTACACATTTTTTTCTTACACGTTTTTGTTTTACAAGTTTTTGTTTTACAAATTTCTTTAACTTTTCTTGTTTTTGTTTTACAACATCATTATACTTTTCCATTTTTTGTGTGTGTGCGTGTGTGATCCACCCTGTAAGTTTGTCATCCAATGAGTGTTCTTCACGATGGTATGAACTATTTTTCATTGATTGCTAATGTTTGGTTATTACCTTTAAGTTACGATGTTGATACTAAGGTATGTTCTTTTGATATGGCAGGCAATGAGTCCACTTCATCCATTCATCCACCAAAGTCTATGGTCTTTCTTGGCTTGGAAATGTACAGTCCCCTTTCTAATAAGAACTCTAACGAATCGGTGACTGGGTACTTCTCAAACTAAGGAAGGAATCAAGGTTTGAAAAGGGTGTGACTTCAAAGGGAACTTGATGCATTTGTGTTGGCCATTCTCTTAGGTGCTTGGATGTTTTCTTCTTGAGTTTTCTCACCATTCCGATGTTACCCAATTATCGGAAGCTGAGCCAATAAAAATAAGAAGTCTTTGCATGGTGTGGTTCTTATGCATAAAAACACAAAACACAAAACGAAAAAAAAGGAAAGAAAAGAAAAAGAAAAGAAAAAACAAAGAAAAAAGAAAGAAAGAAAGTGAGAATTCAAAGCACACCCCTTAGATGAAATCATCCCTTGGGCTGCAAGCACTGGTTATGGAACCAAAAGTGTTCCCTCTAACTAAGGCCCTTCTCGTTTCCCATTCTCTCCTTTGTTTCGTCGGAATGGTGGTGGCTCTTGGAGGAAGCATTCTTGTTATTCAAGTGGATGGCTTGGCCAAGTGCATTGATGCAAAGTTACTAGATGTGGTTAGTTTGAGGCTGGCGTTGGAATGAGATTTGCCAAGTCACATTAATTATGAAACACACAAGGGGTTGTACACCACCTTGTTCTTGGGATTCCATTCTATTCTCTTCTCTCCACCCTTCTCTCCATTGTTCACCTCATTCCTGGTTGTATCATTAGTGTATATTTTGGTAGATGCATTGTTTTCTTTTTGGTAAATTCTCACGGTTACAACTTTAACTCTTGTTACAAAGGACATTCCTAGAGCCTACGGACTCTTTGAATGTGGGTTTGTTAGGGCATTAAGGGCATGAGCCTGCTTTGGGGAGGACCCACTGACATTCCTCTTTGGTTCACTAGTTAAATTCTTTTCCTTAACATTTTGCAATTAATTTTATTTTGTTCATTTCCATCTTGACATCCATTTCATTGATGTCTTAGTTGTCTCTTTTTCTTCCTCTTTCTTGTTCTTATTCTTTCTCCATTCTATCGCTACCGGAGGTTCACGATTAGTCATGGGGGTATGGGGCCCAATTTTTCAATTTTCTCCTAACCCCCACACCTTTGGTAGTCATCATTAATATATCTCCAGATCCACAATCAGCCATACCACAACCTAGCGAATGGACTTACACCGAAGCAAGGTATTACCCACATTGAAATTCATCTACCCTTGCTAATACAAGACTGTGTTGTGTGTGTAGATGGCAATCATGCAACAATGGACTGGATCTGGAAGGGAGCACTTGGAATGGAGCAGTGCTAAAAGTAATTATGCAAGGAGCAAGATCGATGATGTGCTTACGGATGGACAATGAAAGGCACAATCTTAGCGTTGGCAGCAGCAAGACTTCTTCTCTCTTTCTCTCCTCTTCTCTCTTCTCTTTTCTCTCAACTGCCAAATGAGGCCTGATGTCAATGTAATAAGGTGTTCACCCTTGTTGTCATGAACACCAATTGTTGAGTCTTGTAATGATGCTCTGTTCACATGTCATCCCATTAGATCCATTTGAGTTAATAATCCCATACCTTCTCGATATTATTGTAAGGAACTCATGGGGGTATGATGGGACACGATATCGCATCTCTCACGATATCGCGTCTTCCCCTGCGATATCGCGTACGCGATATCGCGATGTGTTGTCATATCTATAAATCAGAGGTGGCTCTCCCTTATTTTCTCATCCTAGGATAGAAGTAGCGAAACTCTGGTAGATTGTTCACTCCAGAGATAGAATATTTTCCATGTGCCACAGTAGGAGTCCCAAAGTGAACGGATCTTTATTCAAGCAAACATTGTACCTAAACACAAGTTTGTATCTGGCAATAAAGACGAGCTTTGTGGATAAACCTTGCAATGCATGGAATAGGATTTTATTACATGTTATTTATTACCTTACAGTAACACGGAATGAGTACAACTTGATTACGAGCATTTAATGATGTGTACAAATAATCAAGGAATGGATGCTCATCGCGCTTAGGCTAGATTAGATTCTCTCAACCCTTTCCTCCTAGTTAAGTGCCTCAGTACGACCACTTCGAGCACGTGCGTTACGCGTGGGATCCCAACAACGATTAGCATTTGGTAACCACAGTTGCATCGGTTCAGGGTGCGTACGGTAAGTGGGAACGGATGTTGATATTAGGTAATTTAGACTTAGTTCATTAGTTAGAGTTAGTATTAGTTTCTCAACCCTTCACCTTGTTAGCATAGGAGACATAAAACATGAAAAGCATAAAAATCATATACCTCAAACTTGCTTAACCATACACTGTGACAACTACAAGTAAGTCTGGGAAGACAACGAATAATTAACCCTAAGTGTTCCATGGAGCGTGTAGGCATTTAGTCCGCGAGTTTGACCAGATCGCACGTGCTATGCTCGTATTCGTATGGTTGAGTGTAGGGGTATCTCGCCACTCATCAAACCCTCTCAAGAAAAATACATTTTTAGGTTGTGCAAATCAAAAGCCCTTGAAGATGAGTTACATGTGTTTCTTTCTTGGGTTAGGACTACCAATTTAAGATAGTGTTATAATATTACAAAAAAAAAAAACAAAAAACATGTATGATTTGTTTTTATGCTCCCATTAGCACTTCATTAATTTGTAGAGTCTATCTTTATTTTATTTTTCATGAAAATGTAATATATGTGCAATATACGGGTCTTTAAAGGTAACAAAGCTTCATTTTATTTACTAACAAAATGTAAACTTGATATAAAAAACTTCAAAATCACTGGAAATATTTGAAATGATTTTTGCACACTGAAAATAGATTGCACGATGTTCCTAAAAGGATTTTCCAAGGCTACTGCAGGCAAATGGTTGGCCCTTTCCAATTCTTTCAAATGATTAAGCCTAAAAAAAATAAATAAAAAAGCTAATTTCGGTGTAAACTGCTAATTTCCTTACAAGTTACTGCAATGATTTTCGATTTCCCACGATACTGGGTGTAAAATCACTTTACTAGCTGATTAGCCAAATCCAGGGTTGGGTTGGTAGCAGAGCGGAAACAGTGGCGACAAAGAAAATTAGAATCGCCGCCTCTCAAAAAAACCGACGCAATCCATATCTCCCCAAAATTCAATCCAGACCAAACATGATCCCAAACCAAACTCAAAACCCGATTAACGACCGAACCCAAATCCAGCAACAGACGAGAGGAAAACCAAAATTGAAAATAACTCGGAAGTCGGAGGCAAGCTTCATCGATAATGAGCCCAGAAAGCTCGAGAATTCACGACACGAGTGCCGACTGTTTATCTCGACCTGGGAGATCACGAAAGCCTTTCAGCGACTACTCTGTCACCAACACGTTACAATCTGTTGTTTGTCTCGTTGTTGCATGCTCCTTTCGCGTATAAATACTAATCAAGAAACACACCAGAAATTAGCAACAGAGGAAGCAGCAGAGACGCAGAATTAGAAAATCAAAGATAAGGGAGAGAGTGGTCTCAATGGCGGAGCTGCTGCAGTCCCTGCCTGGTTTGAGCAGCAGAAAATGCAAGGCACTGCTGGCTCAGATTGAGGAGCAATCTCTGCAAAAATGAAGCGTATCTGCAGCACTAATGCCCATGAGCCATGCCCCTATTGATTGATGATGGGTTGTTCAGTCACTTTCGAGCTATGCATCAAAATAATCTGATTCGTGAAAGCGAGGAATCAAGGATTCATGATTCTGAACCTGTTTGGGTACGTGTGCCTCAAGAAAAAGTGGGTATGAGTTCGTAGCTGGAGACATGATAGAAAAAATTGAAATATATTAATTTTTTTAAAAAATTAAATCTCATATATCATAAAAAAGCATTGCAGAATATAGAACAAGTACAATGTAAATCCAAAATATTGTTAATGCTTAAAAATTTCACACAATATCACCATTACACCCAAGCAAGAAAATATGCAAAGTATGGAGGGCATTGAATCCATTTCCTTACTCAAGAGCCATAATGCACCTAAACATATAATTTTTGCAACAACAAAAATGACAGCAATAAAATGAAACCCTTTTGTTACTCAATCCAATCTTTTCAAAAATGAAATTAAGCCTCAAGCCTCAACCAAATTTATAACAAATCATGTCTGCTAATACTTTTGTTCAAATATGACCTGTGAGTAGTGCCATAGGGCCATGTTGAAGACAACCACATTATAAAAAAACACAACTTAACTAAACTAGGCACAGACAAGTAACTCACCTCACCTACGATGATCAAAAACCTTTGGAACTATGGAGAATTGGCACTAGTCATCATAAAAGTAAAAACAGAGCACCATGAGCAATGGCCATATGCTGGCGGATAACTAAACACATTGTAAAAAAACAGTTGAACAAGCATTCATCCGTCATCGTGTTCATGATTCATCACACATGACGATGACCCTGTTTTGTTTTTTTTATTTTACCGGAGATATGAGAAAAAGAGCAAGAACCAGCAATGACCAATAAACACGCGTAAATGCGTGAGTCGTGGCGGAACCTTTGATAATCGTACTCCCTGTTTTCTGTGGTCTGTGTCATGCCAATGCCAAACCTTTGATATTCGTACTCTTTGTTTTTTGTGGTCTGTGTCATGCCAATGCCATGAATCTTGATTTCTTGCTGGCCACTTAACAATGAAATGAAGTTTCTGGAAGATTCAGAGCAGGAGAAGTCACGTATGATTTTAACGCACAATCAATGAAGTTTCTGCAGCAGAAGACAGGTATGATTTTAATGCACAATGCACAATGCAGACATCGAGAACAAGGCAATAATAATATGAGCCAAGGCAACGGACCATTTCAATGTATATGCACAGAGTCAGAGAAAATTTCATTAAAAATTATGAAATACGTATCCATTGCGAATTTAGTGCGCTTCTGTACGTGCTCCCGAATTTATATGGAATCGCGAATATCCGGCACAGATTTCGAGAACCGCATGTTAAGTTGCTTCTCGTGAAATCTGAAGTTGGTGGGAGGAGCATTAAGTACGCTGCCTATAATTAATACCAAATGATATTGAAGGAGAATGGGTTGGTACATGCACAATGCCTCCAAATTGGTATGTACGGTGTTACTGCAGGGCTAGTCATAGTCATAAATTTATTTCAGGTTGTCCCTGGTTTTACCAAGGCAGGTAGACCTTCAAATAACTTCATTCGATGTTTAGAGAGCTTATAACTTAATATATATAATGTTTTATTATGAGAGCTAAAGTGTAATACAAATGTTAAGGTTAGTTGATGAGTAAACAAGTACTTTACTTGAATAGAAAGCTTAAATCAACAATAACAAAAACTTTTTATTTTTTTAAAAATAAATTTTCACTTTCAAAATGTAATAAAAATTGAGTCTTCTCCAAAGTAATGTAATTGCCAAGTTCTTAGCTTTTCAAACCATTTAAACATGAAAATGAGACATAAAACAATAGCCTTTCATTAAGACAATAAACACAACTCAAACCATTTGCTCATTATCTCCCCCATTCCACTAAGTACAAGCAGACTAATAAACAAAGTTGTGGTTTTAATGGTTCTCTTGAAAAAACAATGATTTATGCTAGTAATGAGAGCAGTTACTCTAGCAGTTATTCTAATTATTAGAGCAGTTACTCTAGTGGTTACTTTA
>MNCI01002986.1:395401-451621 GCA_015680685.1 Gnetum montanum
GCTGAACATGCACATAGCAAGGGTAAGGGCAAAGTTGACATCATTGAAGAGGTTGTGGAGTCAAAAATAGAAAATGATAGTGGATGCAAGATATGTCAATATGACCATCCTAAGGGATGTAGCCCTATAATCTCACATCTGCAGAAGTCTGGGGTGTATGCACTCAACCCAAAATTAAACAAAAGGTAAACATCCCAAAGGTTACCTTATCCTCAAGATAACCCAAGGCAGTTCCACCAACCCTTAACATATTAACCCAATGGAAATCCACCACAATCGATTGAGCAATATCAATAGTGGTAATGCCCACAATCATGGGGAATGCAACCACCAAGGCAACAGTATCCTTACTAGCAACCTGACCTATATGGATATTACGTGCAGCAGCCAATCTCTCCACGTGACTCTACCAGTCACGGTACTCCTCAACCTCACTACCAAGCTCTTGAGTATTATGGGACTCCCACTTCTAGAAGCGATATTTCACAAGCATGTCATCCTTCTCATTTGGTCACATCTCTTTCACCAATAGCTCCACTACCACCTACTCCTACAATGCAAGGTGAAATCCCTACCCAGCTGCAACAACGTAATGCCACGAGGGTTGTTAACTCTCAACCTACTGTTGGTTCCAACAACCACATGAAGAAAAGACCTTTCTTTAAAACCAGTAGTCCAACCAAGCCCTTGCAATCACAAGCGGCTGATTCCTTAGACACATCAATATCAATCAAAACTTTGGAACCCCATTCAACCCAATCACCGCACTCAACGCATACGGTCACGCTAACTCATGCTGTCACTAATTAGATCAAAGCTAGCCACATTTCCAAGAAATTCTCTGATCCTAGGAGTCCTCTGATATACTTACAAATCGCTGGAAATGCGCCATGCAAGGCTCTTTTTGATTTAGGTTCCAGTGTCAACTTGATTTCTCAAGAAATGTACAAGGCCTAGAACTTGCCTCCACTGAAAAAGAGTAACATCCATCTAGTGTTAGTTGACTAGTCTATCATTGTCCCATTGGGACTGGTGGAAGACATTGTTACCATTATTTATGGGTGGTTGTACCCAACTGACTTCCTAGTGATTCAGGTAAACAATGGTAAGGGGGACTTCCCAATCATAATGGGAAGAGCATGGCTAAGCACAATCGACACATGCCTAGGAATCCATGATCTTTCCATAGAAATATCAAAGGAAAATACATTCAGAAAGATCGAGAAGAAGAAAGTTTCATGCATCACATTCAGTGACATAGGGTGTAATTGTGTGTAGAGGTCATAGTTTGTGCAAAGTTTAGCATTCCTTGCATGCAATCAATGTGCACAAGTGATTAACATACAAAGATGCCTATATGTAGTAGCCACACGATAGGAAAACACCCAGTGGCTGATAGCTAATCAAGAAAGTAGCTCACTCATATGCATGGAACCAACTAAGGGTTTGACTTATGCTTACATTGATAGCATAGATGCATTAGAGCAAGTTCACCACCAAATTCTAAGTCTTAACCTTGAAAATATCAAATGGGGGAAGTTGGAAATCCCTGAAAAATTTAAGTAGGAGCCCTTCAAGCTGAAAGCATTACCCACCGGTATGGAATACACGTTTTTTAAAAATGGAAAACTAGTAATTATCAACACTAAGCTTGCTCCTCAATAAAAAGAAGAATTACTAAAGGTAATAAATAAATGGTTAAAAACCTTCACTTGGTCATATCCCGAATTAACTGGAATAGATCCTAGGATATGCCAACATAGAATTTACACTGACCCCTCCATGAAGCCTCGAAGACAACTGTAGAGGTGATTGAACCCTAAGTTGAAGCAAGTAGTTAAGGAAGAAATCGAACAGCTTCTCAAGGCTAGGTTCATATACCCCATTGCTGATAGTGAATGAGTTAGCTCCTTAGTTATTGTGCCTAAAAAGAAAGGCAAATGGAGGGTGTGCATATATTTTAGGCTACAAACCTAGCAACATTCAAAGATCACTTTCCATTGCCATTTGTCAACCAAGTCTTAGACACCATCATAGGGTATCGCTATTACAGTTTTCTGGATGGATATAGTAGATATAACCAAATACAAATAGCCCCAGAAGACGAAGCCAAGATTATGTTCACCAGTTCTTAGGGAATGTTCCCATACAAACAGATGCCGTTTGGCTTGTGCAATGCCCTTGCAACATTTTAATGACTAGTTCTAAGCATATTCCAACAGTAGATAGGGAATGGCATGGAGGTCTTTATCGACAACTTCTCCACTTATGGAGAAAATTTTGATCAAGCCTTGGACCAGTTGGAGCAATTGTTAAAAAGATGTGTAGAAACCAATTTGAGGCTCAACTAGTAGAAAAGGCATTTGATGGTCCAAGAAGACGTAGTACTAGGGTACAAAATCTCACATACAAGGATAGAGGTAGACCCCAAGAAAATCAAAGTTATCCAAGGAATTAGCTATCAACCGAAAACTATCAAAGATATTTAGTCATTCCTTGAACACACTGGCTACTATAGGAGATTTATCGAGAACTTTTTAAAGGTTGCCAAACCATTGGTGGAATTAACAAACAAGGACATACCTTTCGAATGCACCAGGGAATGCGAACTAGCTTTTCAAACTTTAAAGTAGAAGCTAGTAGAAACACCCATTCTATAAGCTCTTGATTTGTCCAAACCATTCCATATCATGACTGACATGTCCAAATATGTCTTAGGAGCTGTACTTACATAGTTAGATATCAGAAGAGTCCTTATTACATTCATTGTGCAAGTAGAAGTATCACTAGTGCACAACTTTACTACACTACCACAGAGAAAGAATTAATGGTTGTAGTGTTTGCACTAGAAAATTTTAGACACTATGTATTAGGATATAAAGTATATATATATATAGATCATAGTGCAATCCAGTTCCTCATGAATAAGCCAATGGTAAGCCCTTGTATCATACGATGGTTTGTAATCTTACAAGAGTTCGATCTTATGATGATTGATCGTAAAGGCAACGAGAACGTAGTTCCTAATCATTTATCTCGGTTGCAATGGCACAACAAAGAGGATGAGTATCTAATTTTTGATTATTTCTCTGATGAATTCCTCTTTGTAGGTGTAGTGAATAATCAATCACCCACGAAGACAAACTGGTACAGTAGCATTCTTACCTATCTTCCCACCTAACAAACACCACAAGAGTTAAACCTCAAGAAGAAACAATAGTTTCTTCACTGAGCCAAGTACTTTATAGAGATCAATGGGAAACTTTACAAAGTGTGTCCCAATGGCTTGGTTCGATGGTGTGTTCCCAATATAGATCAACTGCAAGTTCTTCAAGATGCTCATGAGGGTCCTTGTGGGGGTCATTATGCTAGAAGATGAATGACCATCAAGATCCTGCTTGCAGGATATTATTGGCCTACATTATTTCAGGATGCCCATCATTTCATCCAATCTTGTGAGTGCTGTCAACGTGATGGGGGGAATGATTGCTAGAATAGAGGATCTGCAACAATGGATTCAACCGTTAGAACCCTTTGACATTTGGGGAATTGATTTTATGGGGCCGATTACACCAATGTCCAATGGAAAAGCTTATATTATTGTTGCCATTGATTACCTAACAAAATGGGCCAAAGCAGTTGCTGTTAAAGATTGTACATCATCTATAGCTGCACAATTTGTTCAACAACAAATCATAAACAAGTTTGATGTGCCGCGTGCACTTTTTTCAGACAATGATACACACTTCATAGGTGCAAATTTTTGGAAATTAATGCAACGCTTAGGGGTTGAGTATAAATTGACTACACCATACCACCCCTAAGCGAACAGTCAGACAGAAGTCATGAACAAGGAGACTACGAAGATATTGACAAGAACCATTAGCAAGTTTAGGTGAGACTAAAGCACTAAACTGAACAATGCTCTTTGGGCATACCGCTTCACATGGAAACTCCCTATGGGCTACTCTCCCTATGAGTTAGTGTATGGTAGATTACCAACGCTTCCTATTCAAACTAAGTTCCATACACTATCCATGGCATGTGACTTCAACCTTGACCTTGATCTAGCAAAAAACAATGGTTAGTAACCCTTAACTTGCTATATAAAAACCGATTAGCTACCCTATCATCTAACGAATTGCACAAGGCCTTCAATAAACAATGTCATGACCTAAGAATTAGAAAAGTTAAATATCAGCCAGGAGATAAGGTTCTTTACTAGAATCCCACACATGTGCCACAATGTACTAAATTTCAAACACTGTGGGAAGGACCTTATATTATTTATGCAACTTTTTCTTCAGGGGCCATGATAATATACAAACCTCAAGAGCTTGAATAAGAAAATTTTGGTCAATGTGCAATAAACCAAACATTTCAATGAGCTTAGGATAGCCAGTACACATGCTACCTCTCTTGATGGACAACCCTGCTCATTATTTCCGATCTCCCCCTTCCAACTTAGTTGTGGGGGAGATGGCCACCTATGCTAACCATTCTAGGCCCTCAGTTCCTTTTGAATTTCTGTTTTACACATTCTTTCAACTTTTCTTATTTTTGTTTTACACCATCATTCATGTTTTTACTATTTCTTTGTTTTCTTGATTTACTTTTATTTGTCATCTAATAAGTGATCATGATGGTGGATTGAATTATATCATATTGATTGCTAATATTTGGTTTTTACCTTTCAATTATGATGCTGATATTAAGGTATGGTTCTTTTGGTAAAATAGGTAATGAGTCCATGCCGTCCACTCATCCATACAACTCTATGGTCTCCAACAGTCCCCTTTTTCTAAGTAAATTTGTTAATAAATTGATGGCTGGGTATTTTTCAAACCAAGGAAAGACTCAAAGGATGAAAAGGGTTTGACTTCAAGGGGATTTGATGCATTGGTGCTGACTATTCTCTTGGGGTGCTTGGATGCTTTTTCTTGGGTTTTCCACCATTTTGACATTGTTCAAATATCAGGAAGTTGAGTGAATAAAAATAAGTCTTTGCATGGTGTGGTTCTCACGCATAAACATCAAAAAATAAGAAGAGAAAAATGTGAGAATTCAAAGCACACCCCTTAGACATAATAAAGAAATATGGGCTACAAGCACTAGTCATGGCATTGGAAAAACATGTTACCCATGCTTGAAAGTTCCCTCTAACTAAGGCCCTTTCTCGCTTCTTGCTTCTCCATCTCACTCTCCTTGGGATGGTGGTCACTCTTTGTGGAAGCATTCTTGTTGCCTCAAGAGGATGGATTGGCCAAGTGTATTTACGCGAGCTCACTAAATGTGGTTAGTTTGAGTCTATATTTGGGATGAGTTTTACTTAGTTATATTAACCATGAAATACACAAGGCGCTTTACACAACCTTATTCTTGGGATTCCATTCCATTCTCTCCTCTCCATCTTTCTTCTCATTTTCCATCTCATTGCCGATTTTATCATTAGTCCATTCTGGGTTGATGCATTGTTTTTCTTTGGTGAATTCTTGTGGGTAAGTTTTTAGCTCTAACTTTCAAATGACATTCCTAGAGCCTTTGGACTCTTTGGTTTGTGGGTCTGTTAGGGCATAAATGGCATGAGCCTGCTTTGGGGAGGACCCACTAGCATCTATTTTTGCTGCAATTTTTAACTTCTTTCCCTTAAACATTTCTTGCAATTAATCATTTCTTGTTTCATCCCCATCCATGACATCCATTTTATTGACATTGCCATTGATATTTTTTATCTTTCTTATTCCTCATGTTTTTTCCAATATTTTGTTAATAATCCCATACCTTCCCAATATTTTGTAAGGAACTTGAGGACGAGTTTTCATTCAGTTGTGGGGCTATGATGAGAGTGGTTACTCTAGCAGTTATTCTAATTATTAGAGTGGTTACTTTAGTAGTTATTCTAATTATTAGAGTAGTTACTCCCAAGTCTATAAATACAGTGCCCAAGTGCACAATTGGGAAGAAGTCGGGGGGGAGTCAAGTAGCAAAGCTCTTGTAGTCTGTTTGAAAGTTAGAGTATTTTCCAAGTGCCTGTAGCAAGAGGTCTAAGTGTGGATAGATCTTTATTCAAGCATTGTGTAGCTGAGCACACCTTATGTACGACAATAAAAATGAGCTCTTTGATTCATTCTTGCAGCACTTGAGATTTGTTTTCTTATGTATTTATTTTATTTTATTTTCTTATGCATTTATTTTATTTTATTTTATGCACTTTACATTTCTGTTATTAGCCCAACAATTCATTTTGATCAATTAAGCAAATCGTTAAATTACATAAGCACGACTACTTTGAGCATGTGTGTAATGCTTGGTAACCCAGTAATGATTAGTGTTTGGTAATCCCAGTAGTGTTGCACTAGTTTAGGATGTGTACAGTAAGTGGGAACAGATGTTGGTGTTAGGATTAGTTAGAACTTAGTTAATGAGTAGTTAAGTTAAATTAGTCACTTAGTTATGTCTCTCCTTCCCTAATAGCACAGGACATGAAAACATAAAAGTTATAAAAATCATATGCCTTAAGATTACTTAACCATAAAATCATGACATACAAGTAAGCTTGGCAAGACAATGATCAACTAACCCATCCTTGTTCCACAAGGGCGCATAAGCACTTAGTCCTTCGAATTCGATCGAATCATGCATGAAATGCTCGTAGTCGTATCGTTGAGCATAGGGGTACCTCACTACTCATTAGCTAGTATGTTAAAAATGCCTAATAATGAGCTAGATTCATTCTATAGTAAACACTCAAATAGAACTATTCAATATTATAAGTAAAAACAAGTCACTCCTTAGCTACTGTTTACCAACAAAAATAACTTATTTCAAAGCTATTGAATCCTATTCAAAATGAGAAAAAGCCGAAGCTAAATAATCACCAAAATTAAAATGGAGCATGAGAAAACTTCCATGTTTAAAATTGAAAAAGCTAAAACTTGTTTAGAAAGCCATTATCTTTACAAATCACTAGAGATGTCTTTTATTTCTCTTTCTCACTTTTGCTCAAAAATTCCCATGTCTCAAGCCCATCACTTTTTATAGTTTATCTTGGATTGTTACAATAGTTATAATAAGATACATTCATTGAAAGAAGATTTTATTGATAGTTTCCTCATAAAGGCTTAAACTATCAAATAACAATTCCAATGAACTAAAAGAATCCTACATGTTATGAATTTGTTGGCCCTTTAACGATAATTATTACAACATTTTTCTAAAATTGTAGATGAATTTAAGAGCTTGGTTTAGGTATTCTAGCTCCATTTTATTTATATTTGACATCAGTAGCTCTACATTTAAATCCTTAACCTTAAGATCTGTTATGACTTTAGTTATTTCTTCTAAAGTTACACCTATTGATAAGTGGTAAAGGATTCCAACACTCAACCATATAAGTCACAAGTGTTCATGTGTGACTAGATCATAATTCGTGGATAGATAATGTAAGTGTACTAATGAGTTGATGATAAGTTCATGATCGTTATCTTCTCACTTGGAGTTAGTGATGAAGAGTCTTCAGTTGGTTGCATCAATGGGATGCCATTGACGTAGGGTTTCCCACGATGACATGTACCCTTTGATAGGGCATCCTAGTAGGTCTATAAATACAATATCCTAGCCATGTTAATGGGGAGTTAGAATTTCAATTGCTAGTGGAACTCTTGTAGTTTGTTTTTAAAAGAGATAGAATAATTTTCTAAGTGCTTGCAGTAAGAGTCAAGGAGTGTATGAATCTTTATTCGAGGACTGTTGTACCTGAGCACCACAGTATGTGCGACAATAAAGATGAGCTTTTTGATAAACCTTGCAGCACTTGGACTAGCTTAATGATTTATTTATGCATTTATTGTTTTCATTAATTAAGAGATTAATTAAGTTAAGATGATTAAGAATTTAAGTAATTAATTAAGCTAAATAGACTAGCATACATATGTACAACCACTTCGAGCATACATATAACACTTGGTAATCCCAGTAGCACTTAATGCTTGGTTGCCTAGCACTGTTGTATGTGTTCATGATGTGTACAGAAAGTGGAACTAGATGCTTATGTTAGGATAGTTAGTTATTAATTAGCAATTAAATTAGTTGAACTAGTTAATCAATTTATTCCCATTTATTACCAACCTTAGTAAAATAAAATATAAACTAATAAAAATCATGTGCTTCAATTACACTTAACCATACAACTGAGCTTCACAAGTGTAGTTGGGAAGAGAATAATCGTTCCATAATTAGATTTACCTTCTAGATTGAATCTTGAGTATGAAACACTAAGAATCCATAGAATTCGACCAGATCACATGTGAATGACTTAGCGATTCATATGGTTGGGTGTAGGGGTACCTCGTAGCTCATCATTGGCATCATTGCTAGGGATTCTTAGCTAATATCATGCACTATCAATCTAGGACTTAGTGAAAATCACTAAATGATCGTTGTAGTAGTATTAATGATTTATCTTTTTTGAAAATATCAGTATTGTAAGTCATACATGTTATTAATTGAAAGAATGTCTCTTTCATATAGGATTAATAATGCATCGTATGATGAGAACATTTAATGAAAAATATTGGACTGAACAACCTCAAGCAAGGATTTCATATGCTCAGTTCCATCTTGACTACACTCAAGGACTACATTCATCTATAGCAAATAATTCTTAAGGAGATGGTGTAGGTCCTAGGACAAGGAGGGCCTTAAGGCCTAGGAACTCCTCTAAATTTAGAAGGAATACACCAAGGAACCACTGGAAGAATTATAGGAGCCATGGTGATTCTCCTAGTTCACCATCCTCCTCTTCCTCTTCAATGTTTAGTTTTGATGAAAATGAATGTAGGTATAGAAGTAAGGGTCAAGAGATGGATAGAAGTAGAAATAGATGAGATCACCTACATGAGCATGAGCGAAAGCATCATAATTAGAAAACTAGAAATAGAAATTATCACCATGAAATGTCTAATGAAGATGAACCCTTGCTGGTGACTAGAAGCATGACAAAAATCTAGGAGAAAGTTAGAATCCCCCATAGGAACCAAAGGGATAGTTGCATCAAGTGACTTAATATGGACAACATTCCTAAATCTAGGGGAGGCTATGATTCTAATCCACAACATCAGTTACAAGCCTTCCATGATTCCTGAGCCTTGCAAAAATATTGAACGTAAGTGACAAAAGCTTAAACTCTTTCCCAGGACACTCATAGAAGATGCTGAAAGTTGGTATAGATCATTAGAGCTAGATTCAATTCATTAATGGTCCATAATGCTTGAGCTTTTTAATGAAAAATACAAAACCTATGAAAGAATTTCCAATTTGAGAAAACAAATCCAAGGATGGAACCAAGGGAATGATGAATCCTTGGATGTGGCCTTGGATAGATACCATTTTCTTCTACATAGATGTCTAAGTCATGGGTTTTCTCAAAAAGAGTAGCTTCTCCACATCATAGATAGACTTTGTAACCAAACAAAGAAGATTCTTTGGATTTATGCCCAAGGGATGACTATCTAAATTGAGAGCCTATCAAATACAAAGGCTAGTGGAGCAGGTGGCAAAAGAAGAAGGAGAACTATGTAGAAGGTAGAGTGTTGAGGAATATAATTGGGACCCAACTCTTCAAACAAGAGAAGTCCATAAGTATAATAAGGAAAATGAGAAAGCTCTTTATATGTTGATTTCACAACAAATGTTTCCAATACAAAAGTCTATTGATGAGCTTGAAGCAAGGCTAGATAAGATGTGGGAGTTGGTGAACGAAAAATTTACAACTTACTTGGAAACTATAGAAGAGAAGGTAGTGCAAGAATCAAGTGATCCAAACAAGAAGAGGAAAAGGAACAATGAAATTGGTAGGAACATTGCTATACTAGTGAGGTTACAAACTTAAGTGCAGAAGAGGATGATGGATGTGATAGTTGTCAATATGAACATCCAAAGGGCTATTGCCTAGTTATGTTACATCTTCAAGAGTTTGAATCCAAAGTTTGTGAAAAAGAAAAAGCCTAAGAGAATGCCCTATCCACAAGGAAATTATAGACAATCTTACAATCAATGGTACTATCCTAGTACGATCCCCTATCAACCTCAACACTACTATCAATAGTAGTGGCAAAACCCATAGTTGTAGGGAAGGCCAACAACATATCAATAGTACCCTTATTACTAGTCAAACCCTCATGAATATTATGTCTAACAACTTTTTTCCCCAATTGTTTCTACTGCCTCTACCTCAAATCAATACTACCACTCTCTTGAATATCATTAACCCGTAGCATCTCTTGTGGGATCATCATCTCACACCTCTTATCCTTCGACACATCCTCACTACTCTCATGCTTTCCTCCATCATATGTCACCACTAGAGGGAGGAGCACTGCAATATCAACAAATGAATGCCACTTGTGCTGTAAACATACATGAAAATAATCATGTTAGTAGATCTCTGCAGAAATTTAGGAAATGTCCTTTCTTTATAATGGTTCCCACTCATGCAAATAAGCCATGTAGATCTACGAGCTTGTCAAAACTAGCACAAGGCCAATCTAGTGAAACACCCTTCCTTGCAGAAACAATGTCCTTCAATCCTACATAAGAGCCAACATCTATTAGCACTTCAACACAAAATATAAAAGCTAAACCTATCATTGAGGAGAGATAGAACATTCCATGCATTACTAATAATAACAAAGGGTGAAAGTGTGGGTTGAAAACTCAAAGCGTTAACATGATTCCTACATCGACCCACTACAAACTCTGAGAATAAGTGTGTAAGCACAAACAAGTCTACAAAATAGCCACTAAACCAAAGAACACCCAGTGGCTCAAAAAATGCATAGAGTCACCTAGCCCACTTAGTAGTTCTTATCTTGGCCATGAACTTAGTTTTGGGGAGATTCCCCATCTTGAACCAAGAACTATTAAGTGCTTTTTCAATTTTTGTTTTACACTGTCTTTAGTATGTTTTATTTTTCTTGAATATTTCACAATTTCTTTTATATTTTCCTTCATTTTAGTATAAATTTTTCTTATTTTCTAATAAAATTACCTTATTGCCAATAGGACACAATGGTGCTGTAGCCATTGTTAGTGGTGGTTTGTACTTATTATTTTTTATTGCTAATGTTTGGTTTCTATTTTTTTTGAATTTTGGTACTGATAACTAAGACATGGTTTCCTTTTCACGGAACAAGTAGTAAGTCCATGACATCCACCCATCCACAAACTCTATGGTTATCCTTATTTTGGAAGTATGAGGTCCCTTTTCATTAATTAAAAATTTAATGAACTTGTGACCTTGGTAGTTGCCAGACTTGGAAAGGAATCAAAGGTTTGAACATGATGTGACTTCAAGGAGACTCAATACTCTTTGTACCCTTCTACTTACTTGGGTGCATGAGTGATTTCATGGATTTCATACCATTCCATGTTGATCAATAATAGGAAGTTGAATAAATATTTGCATGGTGTTGTTCCCATCATAAAAAAAAACACAAAATAAATAAAAGTGATAAAGAGAATTCAAAGCACATCCCTTAGACAAAATAATGGGCTGTGAACACTAGTTATAGAACTAGAAACACATGTTACCCATGCCTAAAGGACCCCTCTAACTAAGGCCCTTTCTCACTTCCTACTTCTCTTTTATTCTCTATAAGGAATAGTGGTTGTTTTGTGGGAGCATTGTTGTGTCTCAAGGAAGTGGGCCAATCTTAGAGTGATGATGCAAAGTCATTGAACATAATTGGTTTTGGTTTGGACTAAGGATGAATTTTATTAGGTCATTTAACCACAAAATCCAAGAGGGACTTCATGTGATCTTAATCGAAAAAAACTCCATTCCACTTTCTCCCTCATCCATCAATGCTTTCCATGACTCACCTCACTGTTGGTGCCCATGTCCCTATTTGATGTCTTGGTTTGACATGCTTGAATTCTTAGGTAGATTTTTTTGGGTTTTGGCCCTTAAATTTCATAACCATTAATCACCTATGGGACCCATGAACTCCTTAGGTTGAGGTTATGCAAGGGTAAAAAGGTCATGTTCTTGCTATGGGGAGGACTCACTTACATTTCTCTTGGTTGGGTTAGTTAAGTACCTCATCCTTAGACATTCCCACAATCCAAACCTTCGTGCACCCCATTTGATGCATCCAATTGTGTGCTCCTTAGGGAAATTTCTTCAATGAACACATTCTCCATTCAATTTTTTAATTTTTGAGCTTTCAACAATCCTCTTCAATGATTCCATTGAATTCTTGGCTTTTTTGGGACTCCATAGATTCCACTTTAATCATAAAACTTAGTGTATTTTTTGAGAAATTCAAGTTGAAAAATTTTATCTACAACCTTCATAAATGGGTACTCATCGATGGACCCCCTACATATATAAGACCTTGTGTACAGGACCCCATTGACGCAACACAAAAATAGTCTATATATATGCATCCACACTGTAGATTTTTCACATTTCATTTCAAACACTAGAGGAATTTTTGTAGTTCTTAGAGCCCAGAAAATTTTAGAAGCCACATCCTTCTAACCGTTTGTCCAGATCACTTCATTCTTTGACCTTGTAGCTGCTAGAGGTAAGCTCTTAATCATGGGGACCACACACCTAAAATTTTTGACAAAATTGTTTTCCAAATATTCTAACTTCCACAAAGGTTTAATAAAGAAACCAATATGAAAACATCAAAATTACAAAAGTTAAACTCTTCCAACCAACTTTAGTAAAGCTTTGAACTTAAAAATTAATAAAATTATAATAAAATAAGTGTAACTAACTGATGAGACAAGGTATCAAAACATTATAACTTACAAATTATGTATACTAATCCTTGGATGTGTTGTGACCACAAATGGCACCAAAGGGGAAGCACACATAGGAAGGAGGATCATCACAGCCATGGGACAAATGACCACAAATGGGAAGGGGCTAAGAATAGGTCCAAGAAGAACTATTAGCAACCCATGCTACAAGACTTCTTAGGGAGGAGCCTAAGGTGGAATCTATTCATTTGATTCCAGAACAAGTAGCAGTGATAGAGCAATCACATCAGGATGAGGTACCAGCCCCACAAGCAAAGCTTGAGGTGATCTTGATAGAAGCCCACCTCAAGTAGATCAAATCAAAGAAGGTTTGTAAGATGGTGCTCCAAGAGTTAAATTTTGGCTCGTTCTTAAAGTAAGCACCTCAAGAAGTATAAGATCAACTGAAGACCTCTCCCATGTGGCCCATCATCACTTTTTGGTAGGGAGTGGTACATGGGAGAGACATTCGTATTTTGGAGTTATTACTATTGAAAATGTTAAAAATTACTAAATGGATTTTTAAATATTTTTATTTGTATATGTATGCCAGCTTTTCTTGTCAAATTATGCTCTCTACTAATGAGTTGTCAACATATAATGGTACAAGGTAGTGAGATCACAACATCCACCAATTCCATCTATCTTAATGATGAGTGGTGAGGTAACCCTACATCCAACCATACAAATAACTAAGGCATTTACGTGTGATTTGGTCAAATTTTATGGACCTATAGTTCTCCAATGCACTAATTCTTTAGAAAGTGAAATGGGTGTTGAGAACATTCATTTTCTTTCTAGCTACACTTGTCAAGCTCAAGGATATGGCTTAAGTGTAATTGAGGTACATGATTTTTATCATTTTATGTTTTGTGAGTTTAATTTCCTACAACAAGAATGAAAGGTAGAGTAATTTAAGATCTAATTCATCTACTACCTAGCTAGCCTAACATAAGTACTCATTCCCACTTGCTAGACACATCCTGAACATGTATAGTGCTGCTAGGCTATCAAACGTTAAGTGTTTTTGGGTTACCAAGTGCTATACATATGTTGGAGGTGGTCATGATTGTGTTCATTAATAATTGAAAATTAATTTCTTAATTAAAATTCATAAAAGTGAAGTACATGAAAATAAAGTGCATGAATATTAAATGCATCAATGAAACATTAATCTATTCTCAATGCTGCAAGGATGATCAAAAGGGTTCATTTTTATTCTCATCATACTACTATGCTTAGGTACATCAATGCTCGAACAAAGATCCATACACATTTAGAATTCTATTTTGGGCACTGAAAAAATATTCTAACTTTGGAGAAAACAAATTTCAAGAACTTCACTATCTATGACAAAAACTAATCAAAACTATATGCAAATCATGAGTCCAAGTACTATATTTATAGGCTGGCATATACCTTGCGATATTGGATATTTTACATCACATCGAAGGATCCAACATTAGGTATTTGATATCAAAGCTAGTCAAAACATGATTCATCATACCCCCATGACTAAATGAAAACTCATCCTCAAGTGAAGAAGAGGAGGAACAAATTTCTTTCAAAATATTAGGAAGGTATGGGATTATAAACTAACATACAAACTGATTTATATGGAGTAGATAGACTCCTAAGTGCTCAAGTGTATGGAGTTACAATATTTTACAAAATTTGGTGTTCATGACAAGAGAAGAGAACATCCTAGACAAAACTAACATCCACTCCTCTGGCAACTGAAGAGAGAGGAAGAAGATTCAATGATCATGAAGAGTCCTTGTCATATGATCATGCTGCTACTTCCTTGGTGAAGATAGTCCTGCTTCTAGTTGATGCTTTCCACTACAATCACAACAAAATTATGGATTAGTGTGCAATGTGTAACACATAGCTATTACATACCTTGTCTTGTTCGTGGTTACACTTAGCTAGATTATGATTATGGTAAATTGATTCCTTTAGTAGTGTTAGCAAAAAGACTAATAAATAGGGTAACATGAATAAGTAGTCCATTAAATTTGAAAAAGTTAAACACAAGGAAATACTTGAAGAGGATGTAAGAATTCACAACAACAAAAGGGAAAGTTCATTGAAAAATGTTGTGAAGATGTGCATAATTGGATATCATTGATGAGGTAAACAAAAGGATTTGATTGTAAGAGTTTCTAAGGATAAAGAACGTAACCAATCCAACCAAAAGATATGCAAGTGTGTCCTCTCCAAAGTAAGTACAAGCCTTTTATTTCCATTGCATAACTTCAAACCAAGGAGTCCATGGGCTCCATGTATGATTAATGGTTATGGAAGGTTAAGTACAAAAACTTGGAAGAAACTACCTAAAAATTTTAACACTTCAAACCACGATATCGAATAAGAACATGAAATTAGTAGTGAGGTGAAACATGGAAAGAATAGATGGATGAGAGAGAGTGAAATGAAGTTCTTGATTAAGGTCACATGAAGTCCCTTATGAGTTTTATGGTTAAATGACTTGATAAGATCCATCCTTAGTCCAGACCAAAACTAACCACATTTAGTGACTTTGCATCACCATTTTAAGACCAGTCCACCTTCCTAAGACATAAGAGTATGTCCATAGAACAATCACCATTCCCAATTAGAGAAGAAAAGAGAAGTAGGAAGTGAGGAAGGACCTTAGTTAGAGGGGACATTCAGGCATGGGTAACATATCTTTATAGTCCCATAACCAGTGCTTGTAACCTATTTATTTTGTCTAATCGGTGTGCTTTGAATTTCCATCATTTTTTTTTCTTTTTTTCTTTTTTGAAATGGGAACCACACTATGTAAAGAATTATTCAACTCCCTTTATTGGTCAACATGGAATGGTAAGAAATCCATGAAACTACACATGCACCTAGGTAAGTAGAAAATCACAAAGAATACCAAATACCCTTGAAGTCATACCCTGTTCAAATCTTTGAATCCTTTCTAGATCCAGAAACTACCAAAGTCATAAATTTGTTATAGTCTTATTAATGAAAAAGGGACTACACATTTCCAAAATAAGGAAAACCATAGACTTTGTGGAAGGGTGGATGTTGTGGACTCACTACCTATTGCATGAAAAGTAACCATGTTCTCATTATTAGTAACAAAATTCAAAGCTAGAATCTAGACACCAACAATCAAATAACTAGATAATATGTATCCACATCAATTAAATCACAGTGTACCCAGTTGGTAATAAGACACTTATTATTAAAAAAAGGTAAGAAAATCACATCCTAATAAAGAAAAATATATATAAAAATATTGTAAAATATTCAAGAAAAGAAAATGTACTAATGATGTTGTAAAATAAAAACTTTAAAAAATTAATAATGTAGAAAACAAAAAGTGTAAAATAAAGAATGTGTAAAACAAAAATTTCTAAAACAAAGGTGCTACTTATATAGTTAGCATAAATGGTCATCTCTCCTATGACTAAGTTGAAAGGAGGAGATCTGAAATATTAAGCGTGGTTGTCCATTCGATGAGGTGTTTATTGTATTAGCTAGCTTATGCTCTTGGAAAGGTTTGACTTGTGGTATGTTGACCAACTGTTTCTTGTCTAGGTTCTTAGGTTTGTAGATCATCATGGCCCCAAAAGGAAAAGTCTCATAAATTATATAAGGTCCTTCCCATAACATTTGGAACTTAGTTCATTGAGGTACATGTGTGGGATTTTAGTAGAGAACCTTATCTCTCAGTTGAAATTTGACTTTCTTGATTTTAAGGGCATGACACTTTTTGTTGAATGCCTTGTGAAATATGTTAGATGATAGGACCACCAATTAGTTTTTATCTAGTAAGTTAAGATTCATTAATCTTTCTTTTTATGTATCCTTAAGTCAAGGTCGAGGTCATAGGCTGTTGAAAATGTACGAAGCTCAAATTGAATAGGAAGCATTAGTAATTTTTCATACACAAGCTCATAGGTAGAGTAGTCCTTAAGAAGTTTTCATGTTGAGCGGTAGGCCCAAAGGGCATCATTGAGTTTTGTGCTCCAGTCTTTTCTATATTTGCTAATATTTCTTGTTAGAATTCTTATGATTTCCCTATTGGTAACCTCTACTTGATCATTGGCTTGGGGGTGGTATGGTGTTGTGATTTTATGTTCAACCCCTAAGCATTGCATGAGCTTTCGAAAAGTAGTGCCTATAATGTGAGTTCCATTATAAAAAATTAATGCATGTGGCACACCAAACCTATTTACAAAATTTTGTTGTACAAATAAAGTAGTAGTAGAAGATGTACAGTTGGTGATGGTTGTTGCTTTTGCCCATTTCATACAATAGTTAATAGTGACTATGATGTATGCCTTTTCATTTAACATGGGTGTGATGTAACTTATGAAATAAATGCCCCAAATGTCAAAGGGTTCTAGTGGTTGAATCCATTATTGAGGTCCCTCCATTCGAGCAGTCATTCAACCATCTTGTTGACATCATTCACAAGAGTAGACATATTGATGAGCATCCTTGAAGATTGTTGGCTAGTAGTATCCTACCATAAGGATTTTAATAGCTGTGCACCTCCCAGCATAGTGGCCCCCACAAGGACCTTTATGAGCATCTTAGAGAATGTGTAGTTGATCAGCATTAGGGACACACCATTAAACTAGGTCATCAGTGCATACCTTGTATAGGTGTTTGTTGATCTCCATGAAGCATTCTACCTAGTGAATAAACTATTGTTTCTTCTGGTAGTCTAACCCTTGTGGCATCTCCTAAGTGAGAAGATAGGTGAGAATGCCATCATACCATTTAGGTTCATTGGGCAATTATTTAGTTATAGCCCCAACAAAGAGGAGTTCATCAAGAAACATATTAGATAGTGGGTTTTCCTCCTCTTTGTTGTCCCATCGTAACTAAGACAAGTGTTCAGCAATCACATTCTCAGTTCCCTTTTGATCCACCATTGTAAGATTGAATTCCTGTAAGATCAGCAGCCACCATATGACATAGAGGCTCACTGTTGGCTTGTTCATTAGGAAGTGGATCGCATTGTGGTCTGTGTGTATAGACTCTTTGTATCTATGCACATAGTGCCTAAATTTATCTATAGCAAACACCACTATCATCAGTTCTTTTTCTCAGTGGTGTAGTTTAGTTGTGCACTCACAATGCTTTAATTAGTGTAGTGGATGTAATATGGACATTTCTTGTCATCCATCTATGTAAGCATGGTTCCCAAGGCATAATTTGATGTATTCATCATAACATGAAATGATCTAGACCAATCAGGTGCTTGTAGAATTAGAGTTTGTACAAGTTTTCCTTTTAGCTATTAGAATGCTTGTTCACATTTTTTGGTCTAGACAAATGGAGCATCTTTCTTTGTCAGCTCCACCAATGGTTTTATAATCTCAAAAAAATTCTCTATGAATCATTAGTAGTAGCTAGTATTTCTAAGGAATGACAAAACATCTTTGATAGTTTTTGGTTAGTGGGTTATTTCTTGGATGGCCCTTATTTTCTCAAGGTCTATCTCAATTCCTGCTTGTGAGCTTTGATGCCCCAATACATTGCCTTCTTAGACCATTAGATGACTCTTTTGGTAATTATGCCAAGAATTTTTTTAACATATCTTTTTAGCACTTGCTCAAGGTGGTCTAGGGCTTGCTCAAAATGTAGCTCCATAAGTGGAGAAGTCATCCATGAAGACTTCCACACCACTACCAATCTGCTATTGAAAATTGCTAAGGACCAAGCGTTGGAATGTAGCATAGGCATTGCATAGGCCAAAAGGCATCTTATGATATGCAAAAGTCCTCCAAGGACTTGTGAATATTGTCTTGGCCTAGTCCTTTGGTGAAATTTGAATTTGGTTATAGCCACTATAACCATCTAAAAAACTGTAGTAGCAATGCAAAAATATTATGTCTAACACCTAAGTAACAAATGACAACAAAAAATGGTCCTTGAATGTTGCCATATTCAATAGCTAAAAATTGATGCAGACCCACCACTTATCTTCTTTCTTTGGTATAATCACGAGTGGGCTAACCCACTTACTATCTGCAATGGGATAAATGAACCTTGCCTTGAGGAGTTGTTCAATTTCCTCTTTGATGATCTAATAGTTTGGGATTCAATTGCCTCTATGGATACCTCTTTGGCTTGATGGTTGGATTAGTGTAGATGCGATGCTGGCATATTCTAGGATCAATCCCTTTGAGTTTAGGATATCACTAGGCAAAATTTTCTAAGGATTTTCCAACCACATTCAACATCTTTTTCTATTTTAGACCAAGATTTGCATTGATTATGATTGGCTTTCCATTTTTTAAGAACACATATTCCATGTTGTATTCCATGTTGGTTGGTAGCATTTTTAGTTCAAGGGGCTGTTTCTTGAAATTTTTAGATAGTTCAAAACTTTCCAATAGGTATTATCATTTGTATCATTAGAGATTTGGTGATGAACTTACTCTAGTTCATTCATACCTATGACATATGCACATGTCAGGCTCTCAATTAGTTCCATGAAAAGTGTACTACTTTTGGAATCAATGGTTAGCCACTGGGTGCCTTCCTATTTTGTGGCTACTGTGTATAGATACCTTTGGTTTTCTACTTTTGGTGCACACTGCTTGCATGTAGAGATGGATGCTTGTTTCATTGCCTAGAGTTTTTGCACATAATTGCACCCTATATCGTTGTACATGATGCATGGAACTTGCTTCTTCTCAATCTTCATGAATGCATCTTTTTAGATATTTCTAGGGAAAGATCTTTGATGTCCATTCTTACATCAATGGTGCTTAGCCATGTCCTTCCCATGATGATTGGAAAGTCCCTTTTGCAGTTCTCCACCTTGATCACTAGGAAATCAGTAGGATAAGATCATCCATAGACAATGGTCACAGTGTCTTCCACTAGTCCCAATGGAATAGTGATGGATTGATCTACCAATTCTAATATGATATTACTCTTCTTCAGTGGAGGTAGGTTCTATGCAGTATACATCTCATGAGAGATTAGGTTGACACTGGAATTAGAATCGAGAAGAGCTTTACATGGTTCATTCCCAATAATTTGCAAATAAATTAAAGGACTTATAGGATTTGCTAACTTCCTGAGAAGGTTTCTAGCATAGCTCTAATCAAATATGGCATGAGGAAGCATCATAGTATGGATCCTAGGTGATGTTTGGTTTGAAGGGAACTCAAAGAAATTTGATATAGAGGGAGATGGAGGAACAAGGTTGTCAACCACAGGTGTATTTGAGGGCTTTGGTAGATTACATGGTTAGAAGAAAGGTCTTTTCTTTGATTTAGTGCCCAAACCATTCAATTGATAAATTGGTTGTAGATTAATGGCCCTAATAGTGTTGCATTGTTCTAGTTGAGCTGGTTTTTCACCTTACATAGATGGAGTAAGTGGTAGTTATGTTGAGGATGGAGGAAGATGTGGAAGAATAGAAGAAGGATAAGGGTAAGAGGTGGTATCTCTTCTTACATGTAGAGAATGAGTTTGATAATAATTAGAATGTTGGTAGTGAGATTGGAAAGTAGAAACATGACCAGAGGACTCACATGAAGACAAGGGTTGCTGAATGTAATATCCATATGGATCAAGTTGTCTATAAGGGTATTACTACCTTGGTGGTATTAGCATCCATGACTGTGCTTGCTATCACTGTTGATACTACTTATATGGTTTTGGTGGAGTTCCACTTGGATAATACTAGTGTTGCTGGTAAAACTACCTAGAATTTCCTTGAGGATAAGGTAATCTCTTGGGTGTTTACCTTTGTGTAAGTCATGGATTCAAAGCATACATCCTAGATTCCTGTAAGTGTGAGACTATGGGGTAACATTGCTTAGGATGTTCATACTAGTAGACATCACACCCACCATCATAATCTAATTTGCTTCCCTCAACTTCTTCTATTATAGTAATCTTGCTGTTACCTTTTTGATAGGCACATTCAACTTCCTTACGTCTCCTATAGTCATGATCACTACCTCATTCTTTGGATTCTTTAGCAACTTTTAGGATAGCTTGAAATTTGCTATCCATGCAATCCCATAATTGATCAACCTTGGCCATAATTTCAAATTGAAATTTTTAAAGTGGCAAGGATGTTTTATTCACCACCTCATTGAGTGTTGATTCTTCGTCATCATCACAAAATCAAACCTCCCTCTTATGAATGGAAGGATTATGATTATACTCTTCTATACTTTCTCTTTTTCTTAATTCACCTTCTTCTTTAGCTACCCACTCAATTAGTCTTTAGATCTAATGGATGCTTAATTCTCATAGTCATCCTTGGGCATAGACACCAAGGTTCTCCTTGTTTATGATCAAAGCCTATCTGCAATGTGGTGAAGTTGATCTAATTTAGAATAACCATGGCTAGGACATCTATGCATTAAGGAATAATATCAACCTATGGCAGCATCCAAGGGTTCGTGTGTTCCTTGTTTCCATTCTTGGATCTACCTTCTCAAGTTGGATACTTTGAAGTACATTTAATATTTGTCATTGAAAAATTGAAGCATTGTACTCCATCATCTGATAGATTTTGGTTCTAAGGACCAGTACCAATTTTTAGCTTCTTTAATGAGTGTCAGTGGGAACAACTTAAGCTTTTGCCACTCATTCTCTATATTTTTCAAGGCACATGCATCTTGGAAAGCTTGGAGATGGTTCTATATATCTGAGTTATATCCCCCTCAAATTGAGGGATATTTTTCATACCTTGGCTTTTGATCTAACTATCATTCACTTTCCTTGTTGGAATTTGTATTTCCTCTACAATGTTTAGCATACTTTAGGTATTAAGAAAAGGCTCATCAAGTCCATGATTATAGTTCCTATGATTCCCCCTACTACCCCTTCATTCATGGAAATGTGTCTTTCTTAAATATCCTTGCCCTTGGTCTTGCCTTACTCGATAGTACCTTTGATCATGTCGATCTTGTCAGTCACCTTCATCACAGTCTTGGCCCCTACAGTTGAAATCAGAGCCAAGAGAAGAAGAAGATGATGATGAAGGTGAAGAGAAAGGAGGATTAGCATCATCATGATGCCTGTTACCATATCTTTGGTGACCACAACCATGATCACAATCTTGTTTTTTGTTTGCATCCCTACCTTGACTTGCCTCTTTGGATCCTTCTTTATTATTGGATCCATTCTTACTAGAATTGGGATTGTGAATTGTGGATTGTCGGTTTTGGTTTTAACCTCCTTCACTAAAGTTAGAGAGAGAAATTTCATTGAATGGAAAATTCCTAGTGAAGTGCTCACCACCATATTTTTGGTATAGCAAGAATGGAAAATCATTAAATCCTCTTCCCTTTGTAGATTCATGACATTGTTCTAGTTGTCGATCCCATAGATGTCATACCTTAGTGGGACAATAATCCTAGGCATCAATATCTTACACAACATACTCAACATGAAGTTTCTAGAGACCCAGATGTATAAGCATTTGTTGGAGCATTGCAGGAATAGATCAATCTTGTGGCAACCTAATGTTGCTCTTCATGTCATGCCACCACAACTATTCATCCTAGTATAGGACGAAGGTGAAATTGGATACATACTCATCAAGATGAGCATATACCACTTGATATTGCTGAGACACCGACTAATGTACTTCGTCAAACTTGGGTAGAGAAGCACTTCTATGAGAAGAAGACATCTTATGTTAGAAAAACAAAAATGGAGTGTGATTCTTAAAAGTGTTGTAGTAATCTTAAGATGTGATATGACTCTAATGTTCATTTTAATGATTTTGAAGAACTTTCACTAGATCCTAGATAGCACATGTAACAACTAAAAAAAACCTGGCAATGGTACCAATGATGAGTGACGAGGTACCCCTATGCCCAACCATATAAATCACTAAGGTGTTTACGTGTGATCTGGTGAAATTTCATGGACCTATAGTTCTCTAGTGCCCTAATTCTCTAGGAAGTAAAATGACTAATGAGAACTTTCATTGTCTTCTTGACTACACTTTGAAGCTCAAGGATATGGTTTAAGTGTAATTGAGGTACATGATTTTTATCATTTTATGTTTTGTGAGTTTAATCACCTACAACAAGAATGAAAGGTAGAGTAATTTAAGGTTTAATTCATCTACTTCCTAGCTAGCCTAACACAAGTACCTGTTTCCACTTTCCAGACACATCTTGAACACATATAGCACTATAGGGCTACCAAACGTTAAGAATTTCTAGGTTACCAAGTGCTACACATATGCTTGAGGTGGCCATGCTTATGTTCATTAACAATTGGAAATTAATTACTTAATCAAAGAGCATTAAAGTGAAGTGCATGAATATTAAATGCATCAAGGAAACATTAATATATTCTTAGTGCTACAAGGATGATCAAAAGGGTTTATTTTTATTCTCATCACACTGTTGTGCTTAGGCATATTAGTGCTTGAACTAAGATCCATACACACTCAGAATCCTATTCCATGCACTTAAAAAAATATTCTAACTTTGGAGAAAATAAATTACGAGAGCTTCACTATATATGATAAAAACTAATCAAAACTATGTGAAAATCATGAGCCTGATTGCTATTGGTATAGGTTGGCATATACCCTATTATATTGGATATTCGACATCGCATCCAGGGCTCTGACATCAGGTATCTGATGTTGAGGCTCTAATATCAAGTATTCAATATTAGACTTAGTCAAAACATGATTCATCACTCAATATGATATCTGTATCATAGTAGCATTATAGTTTTCTCATACCAAAACCAAAAGTAACTTATGATCTCATTACTTAATGAACAAGGGAAGAACCAAGTGGGAATGGAAAAGGGTGTGGTCTCAAGAAGATTTGTTAGATTGTCTTTTTAACTCCCTTTATGAGTCTTATGATCCCTAAAGTAATGTATCATTACTCCTCTCATAATCCAATAAGAAAGTATTTCTTTATAAAGTGATATTTCCAAATTGTCAAAAGAAAAAAAACATAAAAACACACCTCTCCAAAGATCTCTTGGGATACAAGCACTATTTGTGGGTCTAAAAGGACATGTTGTTCATGCTTGAAGGCATACCTATAAGTAAGGCTCAAATTTCTTCCTTAAAATCTCTAATTGCTTCCTTGTTCTCTTTTCTTCTTCTTCTGAAGTGACAATCATCCCCTCTAATTGTTATAGTCTCACAATGGTAGAAGAAAGGAGCATGCCAATGTGAGGCCATTACTAATTGTATGAACTTGGTTTGAAACTTAAATAAGTTGATATATGGATCATCTTAATCATGTCCTTTACAAGGACCTTTTGCCACAATGATCTAGATACACATACCCTAATTTCTCAGCAAACCCTTTTTACAACTTCATTTTTCTCACCTCATTACTATGTATTATGGTTTTTTGATAGGTTTAGTTTTGTAGATTGCACAATCCTAAGATAATATCATATGGGTGTGATATTTAACTTGGATCACCATTAAATTTCCAAGGTACCCACAAACTCTTTGTGATATGGTTATGCAAGGGTACTTTTGAGGCAATAGCCTACTTTGGGAGGATCCACTTGCATAACTCTTAGACCATCCAATTTAAACTCCATTACCACATACCTCGATTCAATTGACTACAATCTTGGTGATTTGCATCATCTAAGTTTACCCATTTTTGTCTAGTTTTCTCTTATTTTATTCTAGTTTTGTTTTGGAAACATGTTCAAATTAAGCATCTACAAGCTTCTACTACTTCAATTCTTGTTTATGAATATAATAATGAAATGGGTTATTTGCCTTATTTTCATCCATTTTTAACCTCTATTTGGCTCTTATTTCATTCACAAACTCTCTTGAAAATCCTTAGTTTCTTAAGTAAAACGTTATGTGCAAATAGTTGCATTAGGGCATTCCCATTTGATGAGTAGTTAAAGGTAAGCCTATGCTCAACCATACGAATCATGAAGTGCCCATGCACAATTTGGTTGAATTCCATGGACTCTATGTCTTCCAGTACACTTGTATTCTAGGAAGTGAACCTTGCCCTAATGGTCATTCGTTGTCTTCTCAATTACACTTGTGATGCAGAAGGCTATGGTTAAGTGTAATTAAGGCATATGATTTTTTATTATTTTATGTTTTATGTTCCTTGGTATTTATAGTTGAGATGAAATGATTTAATAACTAATTTAATTTAACTAATTAACTAATCTGTAACTAGTCCTAACATAAGCATCTAGTCCCACTTTCTATACACATCCTAAACCCACATATCCACTGTTGGGCTACCAAGCACTATGCTACTGGGTGCACTAAGCAATAACATTGCTGGAATTACTAAGCAAATACATGTTACATTTGAAGCATTCATCCTTATGCATTTAATCTATTTAGCTTAAATAATTAACTAATCGTTTAAAGTCTCATTTATCTTAATTAATCACATATTTAATGAAAATAATGAATGCATAAATAAATCATTAATCTAATCTAAGTGTTGCAAAGTTTGATCAAAAGGCTTGTCTTTATTACCATACACATTGATGTGGTTTAGGTACAATAGTGCTTGAATAAAGATCCATACACCTTTTGACTCCTGCTACTGACATTCAGAGAAATATTCTAACTTTCAAATGAAAAATCTACAAGAGCTCTACTACTACTATGACTTGCCTCCCCATAAACATGACTTTGAGCTCATATTTATAGTTTTTATTATAGGGTTGCATCAATGGGGCCCCATAGATATAGCAAATGCTACGTTGATGCAGCCTCATCAATGGGGCAACATCACATAAATAGGGTCCCATTGATAGGGTCTTGTTGATGTGATACTTTGAATCTCATCATACCCCCACGATTGAATGAAAAATCATCCTTGAGTTCATTTAAAACATTGGAAAGGTATGGGATTATTAACTAACTCTTAACATAACAAACAAACTCATTTGACAAAACTGAGTGCCAGAGTGTACAAATTAATGCATTACAAAAAAATTATGGTGTTCATGACAAAAAATTGAAAACCATGACATGACTACACAAAATTAGATAGCACATCCTTTGATGACATGAAGGTAGTGGAGAAGATTAGATAGTCCTAGGCATTAGAGGTTCCTAAGGTTTGAAGGACCTTTGTCAACTTCGGGCACGTGCGGTCACTAAGGTGGCTATGGTTATCCTGCTACGGCTGCAACCTTTTGTGAAAGGTGAAAGACATCTAGTAATGCCTTCATCTTCTCTTTCTTACTCCAAGGATCATTCATAGTCCATGTGAAATCACCAATGTAGGCTAGAATGGAGATATCCCATGGACAAGGAATTACAGGGAATAATTCCTTTATGTTGACAAGCTAGGCAGTGAATTGTTTGTGTTTGACATCAAACACCCTTATTGCATTCTATAGCTCCTAGTAGTCATTCATCCTTCTAACCAAGTTCTCGGTGGTAGATCTCTGATTAGTGTATTTTCCCTTAAGGACTTCAAGTTCAGTGTTTGCCACTGCAAGATTTTGCTTGATGTCTTTGTGATGCTTGAACTTGGCCTTGTACAACAAGTACAAGCTAGCCACCTGTTTCTCTAGTTTTGACCATAGCAATCTAGTAGTCAACATGGCCAAATTTCATATTGGAGATTGGCAAGCTTCATATATTCTGTCATTTACTCAATTTTCAACTCCTTCATGTGAATTTTAGCTTTATTATACCCATCTATCCCTTTAATAATAGGCTGCCACAATTCTCGTTCTTGTTGGAGTTGTTGGAGGGTTACATTTACTTTCACCTTCACTAACTAGATGTGTTTTTCATTCACTTATTTTTGTAGATTGACTCTCTCTTTATAATGATCTTTAACTCTCTCAAATTTGAGAGCCTCCAATTTCCAAGCGACTACCTCAATCATAGTTTTTTGGTGAAGGGCACAAACCTTCTTCATAGAGAGGTTTCTATTTTCTGTTTTCAATCTCTTCAGTTCTATATTTGCTTTGGCCAATTACTCTTGCTATCAATTGATGAAGTTAGTTAATTGCTGTTTGTGCTCATCAACATTCTGCAGGCGATGGTTCTCTATCATTAATTGCACATTTTCTTGGCGAGTCTAATCTAAGCCCTTCTAAATTTTATGCTACGTGGCCTCTGCCAAGGATTAGTAGAACAACGCCATTTCCATGGCAGCCTTAGCCCTTTTAGTTTAGTGTGAAGTTGTTTAATAGCTTCATGTCTTGTCAATGCAGGGTTGAGGAATGTAGAGTCAGCAATTTAGGCTCCTAATACAACAACTTTAGTATCCAAGTGTTCGTTCAACTCCTTGGCTATTTTTGAGTTACCCCTTACCTCTAATAGCTCTGACTGGGTTGTAATAATATTGTTTAGAAGATCAAAGACATCTAGAAGTAGTTGCTTGGTTTCCACCAGTCGGTCCAACAGTTCTTCATGTTGTGCTACATTTATTCATTGCTTGTGGTTCCTACAGACATCTACACATCCTTGAGTGTAGTGACATTTGGTACAAATGTTGTAGGTGCATTGATCATTTCAATAATTTGATCAGCAACCACCTTTGCTATTGTCTCTTGCCCTTTGTGTTGCATAATCAATACCATTTCCCCCTCATCATCCTTCAAGCATATTAAGAAGGTCATGATGTTTCCAAAGATTTCTAGGAGTGATTGCTATTCTACGAGAGATACCATGACCTCTCTAGTGCTAGGATTTGACATCATGGGTAACTGCATTCTTTGTGCTAAGGAAATAGATCCACCTCCACCCATCAAGCTAATTGTTTATGCCACCTCATTTAGGTGACTCATTGTTGGTTTGTACACGAATGGATCCCCACCACTTGTGTCTGCTCATTTCTCTTATTTACTCAAGAGTCATTCTCTGTATTTGTGCAATCATTGGGCTATTGTAGTGACATCTAGCAAAGTTTTTTGAGTGGTAGGTGGAGGTGGTGGTTCTTACTTCTCTTCCTAAATGGTCATTGTAGGCATCTTTTCTTTTACCATCTCCACCCAATTGGCAACCGAAGAATGCCTAATAGCATTATTTCTATAACAAAATATTCCTCCCCTTCAACAAATTTTTTTGATGAGGCATGGGAAGGGAAGTGCCTTTCTTTCACATTCATTTTCTTTAAACTACTTCTCCATCTCTAGATAGATCACCTATGGAAGGTTGAAAGGGAATCTCCCACTCAAAGGGGCACATGCTTGGGTAGAAAGGATGGTGATTTTGGTTGGCCTCACCATGGGATTGAGGTGAAAGGTTGCAATCTTGTAGTGGATCCTTTCTACCAGTGTGAGCATGCTAAAATCCTTGCGGTCAACGCCATAGCACTATCATACCCATTCTTTCTTGATGTTAGAGTTTGCTTGCATTGGAATCTTAGAGAGACTCTCCCCTATTTTTGGCAATCCAAGCACTTCAACAATGGCCTACACTGAGTAGGACACTAAGATGTCCTTGATATTGACCATTGAACTAGTCTGCCTATTATTCTAGAATAGGAATGTCTCTTCCATGTGCCACTCCCTAGTGGAAGTGATTATTGGCAATATGGGAGAGGTCTTTAGTTGGTCCTACATTTCTTTTGGTGCTTGCCCCAGGAAAGGGGCAAAGTTTAACTCCTAGAGTACTATTTTTTGAACCTTCCTTGATTTGATCTAATTTAGGCAACCTTCTGTCAAGGTCACCTTGATATTTTCTTGTTAAGCTAGTGCATTATCTAAATGGTAGTGTTCTATTGCTATTTCTGATTTTGGAATCTATACAAACCTTTGAATCCTTCACAATTCCAAAAGCTATCAAGGTCACAAATTTATTAAAAGTTGATTTAATGAAAGGGACCTCAAATTTCCAAAACAAGGAAAACCATAGAGTTTTTGAATGGATGGATGTCATGGACTCACTGCTTGTTCCATGAAAAACAAACCATGACTTAGATATCGATAAAAAAATTCAAAAATAAAAACCAAACATTAGCAAACAAAACATGAAGCACAAACCACCATTAGTAGTAGCTACAACACCATTGTGTCTTGTTGGCACAAACATGTTTATTAACAAAAATTTGAAAATTCACACTCAAACAAAATAATGTAAAATTTATAAGAAAGTGTAAAATATTCAAGAAAGATTCAAACATACTAATGATGGTGTAAAACAAAAAATAGAAAAATTGAGAAGCCATGTGGATGATTAGTATGGATGGCCATCTCCCCCATGATTGTGTTGGAAGGAGGAGATCTAAAAAATTAAGTGCGGTTGTTCATTCGTTGAGGTATTCATTGCACTAGCTTACTTGGGCTCATGAAAAGGCTTTACTTGTTGGATGTTGACTAATTGCTTTTTATTTGGGCTTTCAAGTTTGTATATGGTCATGGTTCCAGAATGAAAGGTTTCAAAAATTATATAAGGTCCCTCCCACAATATTTAAAACTTTGTTTTTTGAGGTACATGTGTGGGGTTCTAGTAGAGAATCATATCTCTAGCTTGAAATTTTACTTTCTGGATTCTAAGGTCATGTCATTATTTGTTGAACACATTGTATACTTCATTTGAAGATAAGGCCACTAATCAATTTTTGTCTAGCACGTTAAGATTAATCATTCTATCGTTTTGTGCTATACTTAGGTCAAGATTCAAATCATAGGCTGTTGAGAGTGTACGGAGCTCAGATTGAATCAGGAGCATTGGAAGTTTTCCATACACTAAGTCATAACAAGAGTAGCCAATAGGCAATTTCCATGTTGAGTGGTAGACCCAAAGGACATTGTTGAGTTTTGTGCTCTAGTCTCTTCTATATTTGTTGAAAATTCATGTTAGAATCTTTGTAATCTCCCTATTAGTCACCTCTGCTTGACCATTGGCTTGGGGTGATAGAGTGTTGTTAATTTATGTTCAAACCCCAAGCGTTGCATCAACTTTTGAAAAGTGGCACCTATAAAATGGGTTCCATTATTAGAAATCAATGCACATGGCACCCCAAACCTGTTTACAACATTTTTTTGTATAAATCGAGTAGCAGTGGATGATGTACAATTGGTGATGATTGCTACTTCTATCCATTTGGTGCAGTAGTCGATTGCTATAATGATGTATGCCTTTCCATTGGACATGGGTGTGATGCGACCCATGAAGTCTATGCCCCATATGTTAAAGGGCTCTAGTGGTTGAATCCACTATTGAGGAGCCCCCATTCAAGTGGTCATCCCACCATCTCTTTGATAGTGTTCATAAGATTAGAAAAATTGGTGGGCATCCCTAAAGATTATAGGCTAATATAATCTTGCCATTAGGATTTTTATGGTCATGCATCTCCTTGCATAGTGGCCTCTGCAAAGGCCTTCATGAGCATCCTAGAGAACACATAATTAATTTGCATTAGGGACACACCAATGAAATAGGTCATTGGTGCAGACCTTGTAAAGGTGTCCATTAATTTCCATGAAGTACTTTGCCCAATGAAGAAACTATTATTTCTTCTTGTGGTTCAGATCTTGTGGCATCTCCTGAGTGAGAAGGTAAGTGGGGGTGCCATCATACCATCTTGATTTACCGAAAAATTGGTTATTTATTGCTCATGTAAAGAGGAGTTCATTTGAAAATTGATCAAAGAGAAAACTCTCCTCTTTATTATCCCATATTAATTGAGAGAGGTGGTCAGCAATTACATTCTCAATCCCTTTTTGATCTACCATTGTGAGATTGAATTCTTGCAAGATCACGAGCCATTGTATGATATAGGGGATCACCATTCACTTATTCATTAGGAAGTAGATAGCACTATGATATGTGTGTATAAATATTTTATAGCTAATCACATAGTGCCTAAACTTTTCAAGAGCATACACCATTGCCATTAGTTCTTTCTCAGTTGTGGTATAATTCAACTATGCACCTATAGTGCTTTGGCTTATGCAGTGGATGTAATATGGATGTTTCTTATTGTCCAACTACATAAGCATGGCTTCAAAGGCATAATTAGATGCATTTTTCATTATATGAAATTATTTGGAATAGTTTGGTGCCTATAGGATTGGAGTTTCTATGAGTTTTTCCTTTAGTAGTTGGAATGCATGTTCGCACTCCTTAGTCTAGATGAATGGAACATCTTTCTTTATAAGCTCGACCAATGAATTTATGATCTTAGATAAATTCTCTATAAATTGCCAGTAGTAGCTAATGTGTTCAAGGAATGATTAGATGTCTTTAATTGTCTCTGGTTGACGTGTGATTCCTTGGATGACCATTCTCTTTTTCTTGTCTACCTCAATCCTTGCCTAAGTAATTCTATGCCCTAGTACTATGTCCTGTTGGACCATTAAGTGGATTTTCTACCAATTGAGCCTAAGGTTTGTTTTAACAAATATTTTTAACACTTGCTGAAGGTGATCTAGGGCTTTCTCAAATGTAGCCCCATAAGTGGAGAAGTCATCCATGAAGACTTTCACTCCACTACAAATTTGCTGTTGAAAAATACTAAGGACTAGGCATTAAAATGTTGCAGAGGCATTACACAAACTAAATAGCATCTTGCAATATGCAAAAGTCCCCAAGGGACTCGTGAATGTTATTTTGGCCTGATCATTTGGCACAATCTGGATTTGGTTATAGCCACTATAACCATTCAAGAAGTTATAATAAGAATGCCCAGAAATGGTATCCAACACTTAGTCCACAAATGACAATGGAAAATGATCTTTAAATGTTGCCATATTCAATAATCTAAAGTTGTTGTAGACACACCACTTACCACCTTTATTTGGGACAATTATAAGTGGGATAACCCACTCCCTATCCATGATGGGATAGATGAAACCTAGCTTGAGGAGTTATTTGATTTCTTGTTTGATGATTTACTTCAACTTGGGATTCAGTCATCTCTGTGATTTCCTTCTTGGCTTCATGGCTGGGTTAGTGTAGATATGATGTTAGCATATTCTTAGATCAATTTCTGTTAGTTTAGGATACGACCAAGAAAAGTTTGTTGGCCATTTGTTGACCACCTTCAACAACTTGTTTTTTTTTAGGAGCAAGTTTTGCATTGAAAAACGATGCCAGTTGATACGGTTTTTAACTCTAGGGGCTCTAGTTTGAAATGATCAGGGGTTACCAACTCTTCTCAATAAATATCATTAGCTTCATCATTAGAGAGTTAGTGATGAACTTGCTCAAGTTCATCCATACCTTTGACATAAGCACATGTTAGGCTCTTAGAGGATTCTGTGCATAGTGTGCTACTATCAGAGTGAATTATCAACCATTGGGTGTCCTCCTATTTTGTGGCTACTGCATGCAGGGACCTTTGGATATTAGTTTTATGTGCATATTGATTTCATGCTTCAATGAATGTACTTTTAATGGGCTAGATTTTCTATACGCAATTGCGCCCGTTATCACTGTACGTGATGCATGGAACACGTTTCTTCTCTAATCATCAAAATTCATTCTCCTTGGAGATTTCCAAGGAGAGGTCCCTAATGCCCATTTGTGCATCAATCATGCTTAACCATGCATGTCCCATAATGATGGGGAAGTCACCTTTGCAGTTTTCTACTTTGATCACCAAAAAATTAGTAAGATAGGACCACCCAGAAATTGTAGTCATAATGTCTACCACTAATCTCAAAGTGACAATGATTGATTGGTATGCCAATTCCAAATAGATATTGCTCTTCTTAAGAGGTGGTAGGTCCTAGGCCTTGTACATCTCATAAGATATGAGATTAACATTGAAACTAGAATCAAGAAGAGCTTTGCATGGCCCATGTTCAGCAATCTATAAGTAAATAAGAGGACTTCCTGGGTTAGATCCTTTTGTGGAAAGGTTGCTAGCTTTGATCCAATAAAAAAAAACATAAGTTAGCATCACAGTGCAGATCTGTGGTGGTGTTTGGTTTGAAGGACCCTTGAATGTGTTTGATGCAAAGGATGAGAGTGGTGGAGATACATGGTGATGAGCTACATTAGGTTGTGAGGGTTTGGGAGGACTGTTGGGTAGGAAAAATGGTCATTTCCTAGATTGATTATTTGAACCACTTGTCTCGAAGGTTGATTGTAAGTGTATGGCCCTTGTAGCATTTCATTGCCACAATTGTGGGGAAATTTTGCCTTGCATGGATGGAGTAGGAGGTAACTAGGTTGAGGGTGGAGGTATGTGTGCAAATGGATGCAAAGGGTGGTATGGATATGGGTGCTTCCATCAAGTAGATGATGAATGAGTTTGATGATACTTTAGAGGGTAATAGTGATGTTGGAATGAGGCATGGTTAGAAAAGGCACGTGGACAAATGGGTTGCTGAACATAGTACCCATATGGATCTAGTTGCTTATAAGGGTATTGCTGTCTCAACAATGGCATCCCCCATGATTGTGGTTGTTTCCACTATTAGTATTGTTCATATGGTTGTGATGGATCTTCACTTGGATAGTAAGCCTATTAATGCTAGTGGAACTACCTTGGATTACCTTACGGATAAGAAAATTGTCTAGGTGCTTGCCTTCTTTTTAGTCAAGGATTTAGCATGTACACTCTAGACTCTTATAAGTGTGACATCATAGGGAAACATCCATTAGGATGGTGATATTGAAAAATTTCACATCCAACATCATAATCAGAGTCTATCTCGATAACTTTGTCTATTGCAATAGCTTTGCCCTTACCTCTTTGGTTGGCATGTTCAGCTTCTTTCTACCTCTTGTGATTACAATCACTATTTTGTTCTTTGGATTCTTTAGCAATCTTCAGGGTGGTTTGGAACTTCTCAACCAAAGAGTTCTATAGTTTATCAACCTTTGTTAAAATATTAAAGATAGATTTTTGAATGGGCAAGGTTTTCCTATTCATCACCTTGTCAATTGGTGATTCTTCCTTGTTACAAAATTAGAACTTCCTTTTCCTGATGGAAGGATCTTTATTATATTCTTCTACACTTATCCTTTTTTGCAACTCACCTTCATCTTTTACTACCTTCTCTATTAGCCTTTGGATCTGATGAGCTCTCAATTTGGATAGTCTCCCTTGGGCATAGACCCCAAGAGTTCTTCTAGTTTCAACTTTGAGCCCATCTATGATGTGGCAAAGTTGTTACCTTTAAGAATAACCATGGACAAGGCATTAGTGTATGAGAGAATAGTATCTACCCATGGTGACATCTAACAATTCATGTATTCCTTGTTTTCAACATTAGATTTGCCTTCTAAGATTAGACACTCTAGAGTACATTTTATATTTATCATTAAATAGCTCAAGCATTGTACTTCATTGGTGGATAGATTCCAGCTCCAAGGATCGATACTAGCATTTTTCTTCCTTGATGAGTGTCTTGGAAATAGCTTTAATCTCTACCAGTCATTTTCTATGTTTTATAAGGCACAAGCATCGTGAAAGGCTTATAGATATGTCTATAGATTAGAGTTATATCCCCCCTCAAATCTTGGGATATTGTTCATGACTAGGTGCTTGATCTAACCATCTCTCACATGCCTAGTTGGAATTTTTATAGCCTATGTAATATTAAGCATGCTTTGAGTTTCCAGCAAAGGTTCATCATCATCATTATTTCATTATTGTTGATCATGTATTCTATTACCCCTTCATTCATTATGCACTTGACGATCAACATTTTTGTCCCCTTGTTTACCTCCATCACGATTATTTTTTCTACAATGTTTTTTAGAACTAGAAGAGGAGGAAGAAGAAGATGCAAATGAAGAGGGTGAAGAGGGAGAAGGATTACCTCCACCATGATATCTACCAATTCCCCTTCAGTTTTCATGACCACATTTGTTAGATTTCTTATCCTCTTGACACTTGTCTAATCCCCTGCCTTGATTACCATCTTTACCTGAACCTAGATTGTTGATAGTAGACCAGAGATTCAAAGCCACACCTCCATCATCAGGAACAAGGGGTGGTGAATTTTCATGTTGAGAGCCCCCTGAAGAAGGGCCTCATTGTCATCTTGGTTTAGTGGGAACAAGGGATTGATGAATTCTTTTCCCTTTGCAAACTCATGATGCTTCTTCTGGTGTTGATCTCTCTAGCATAATGTTTCAGTGGAATAGTAGTCTTGGTAGTCATAACCATGCACAACATACTCCTTTAGAATATTGTGAATGCCTAACTTCTTAAGAGTTTGAAGCAACATCATGGGCACAAATCGATTTAGAGGCATTACAATGTTGCCTTCCATGTCATGCTATCCTAATTGCTCATCCTAATGTAGGATGAAGATGAAGTTAGGCACATACTCATCTGGATGAGTATATATTGCTTTGCATGCTTGTGGGACTAGTGGTTTGACATCATCACACATGTGATAAGAAGACATTTTGCAATAAATAAAATAATCAGTGTGCTTTTGTAATTATATAATTTGAGAATGATGTTGACCTTAGGATTTATCCAATGATATTAATAATGTTCATTAATCCTAGATAGTGCATGTTTTAAACAGAAAGAGTCCCTAGCAATAGTGTTAATGATTAGTGGTTCAAGGTACCCCTACGCTTAACCATACAAATCATGAAGCATTCATGTGTGATCCGATCGAATTTTGTGGACTCTATGTCTTTTAGTATACTAGTCTTCTAGGAAGTAAACCTTGCCTTAATAGTTATTCGTTGTGTTTCCAATTACACTTGTGATGCACAAGGGTATGGTTAAGTGTAATTGAGACGTATGATTTTTATTATTTTATGTTGTATGTTTCTTGGTACTTAGAGTTGAGATGAAGTGATTTAATAACTAAATTAATTTAAATAATTAACTAATCTGTAACTAGTCCTAACAGAAGCATTCTATCCCACTTTCCATACACATCCTAAACTCACATATCCATTGCTAGGTTACCAAGTGCTACACTACTGGGTGCATCAAGCAATAATGCTGTTGGGATTACCAAGAGAATACATGTTTATACTTGAAGCGGTCATGCTTATGTGTCTAATCTACTTAGCTTAAATAATTAACTAATTTCGTAAAGTCCAATTTAGCTTAATTAATTACTTATTTAATGAAAACAATGAATGCATAAATAAATCATTAATCTAGTCTAAGTTGTGCAAGGTTTGATCAAAAGGCTCATCTTTATTGCCATACACACTAGTGTGGTTTAGGTATAACATTGTTTAAATAAATATCTATACACTTTCTAACTCCTTTTGTGGGCACTTAGAGAAATCTTCTAACTTTCAAATGGAAAAACTGCACGAGCTTTGCTACTACTATGACTTGCGTTTCCATAAACATGGCTGTGAACTCGTATTTATAGTTTTGATTATGCATCAATGAGAACTACATATGTAGCAAATGCTACATTGATGTGGCCCCACTGATAGGGAAACACCATGTAAATGGGGCATCGTTGATGAGGCCATGTCAACGAGGGTCCTTCAATGTGACACTTTGACGCTCATCACCATTGATGTAGTCTATTATGTTAATGCATGCGCATCAATGCAACATAAAAAAACTATATATATGCATGACACTCAATATCAAATTTACATGTTACTTCAAATGCAAAATTAATTTTTTCAATTTTCAAAACCCAAAATCTTCTAGAAGCCATAACTTCCTTACAACATACCTAATTTCATCCATATTTTAACCCCTAAGCTTCCAAAGGTATGCTCTACATCATGGGGGCATCAATGCTCAAATTTTCCAATAAATTTTGCTAACACCCACCAATTAGACATTAAAAAAATATTAAAATAATGTTAAAAAGATAAAATACAAACAACTAACTATCTTTGAAACCAATAATTCAAAATAAAACATTCTTGTGCATGTATAACCACTCGAAAACTTAATTGTCAATTATTTGTTATTGATAACCTTAAAAAATGATTAGAGAGTATTTAGGCTTAAAAGATGAAACTAACATAATTGATCTAGGGTTATCTATGTGATTAGAAATGGAACCAAAATGGGAATTGCAAGCAAAAGGGCCATTGTATCCCACAAAGAAAACACTAAGGGGAGAAAGAGGACAACACTAACAATAACCACAACAACAAGAATAAGTATCTAAGATCATACATGTCACCAAGCCATTATAAGAAGAGCTTGCAGTGGAATCTATTTGTCATATTTCCACCCTAGAAATAGAGCAATTAATGAAGGATGAGATCATAAGATCTAGGCCAAATACAGAAGTCACTCTCATGTAGGCCTCCTGGGAGAAGGTGAGAAGTAAAGGGGTCCAAGGAACAGTTCTTCAAGAACTAAAATTTGGACCTTTCTTGGAGTTGGAACCAAAGGAGTCTCAAATGAAATTACAAGAATTTTTGCTATGTCCCACCATTTTCCACTAGTGGGGAATGGTATCTTGGAAAAACATACTTCCTCTAGAATAATTGCTAAGGAGATGTAACTATAATGATCAAAGCTATTGTCACCTTCAACTTTGTAGCCACTATATCCATATAGAAAATTGTAGTAGTTATGTCCTACAATGATGTCCAACACTTGAACCAAAAATGATAAGGGAAAATGGTCTTTAAAAGTAGCCTTTTTAATAGCCTAAAATCTCTATAGACTTTCCATAGCCCTACATTCTTTAGGACAATGACAAGTGGGCTCTCCCACCCACTATCTATTGTAAGATAGATGAATCTAACCTTGAGGAGCTTCTCTACCTTCTTTTTAATAACTTGTTTTAACTTTTCATTCAACCTTCTTTGTGGCTATCTCTTGGGCTTGATGTCAGAGTTTGTATAGATTCAATGATGGCATATGCATGGATCTATCCTTGTTATTTCATCATATGACCAAGTAAAGGTTGTTGGCCATTTGTTGACTACTTTTAGCAATTTAACCTTATGTTGTTTAGTAATTTATAATTACTAGTTTTTCATTATTTAAAAAGATATAATCTAAATATTCATGTAATGTTTTTAGTTTTATGTGCTCTCTTTTAGAAGTTTTTGGAACTTAGAGCTTTTTCCAATCTACCTATAATTCCTTTCCATTTTTAACTTATAAGAGTTTGTACTTAATTTGCTCCATTTCATTCATTTTATTTAGATATACACTTGTTAGGATCTCTAATGGCTCCATGCACATTGTAGAACTAGAGTTATTATCTATAGTCAACTAGGATGCCTTGCTATTTTGTAGTTGTTGCATATAGTCACCTTTGAATGCTAGTGGATTTGACATATCTTTTACATTTTATAATGATTGTGCTCTTGATTGTCCATATCTTTGGTATGTAGTTGCATCCTATATCATTGTACATGAGGAATGAAACTCTTTTCTTCCCTATTTTGTTAAATTCTCTAATTCCTAGTTTGGCATCAATGGTACTTAGCTAATCCCCATAAGGATTATGAATTTCCCCTTGCAATTTTTCACATGGATTACTAAGAAATCTATCAGATATGACTGCACACTAACAATAGTTATAATGTCTTCTTCCAAGGCAATTGAAAAAATAATGGATTGATTTGCAAGTTATAACTTGATGTTACATTTCTTTCATAGAGGTAAGTTTCATGTCCTGTACATTTCTTGGGAAATCATATTCACACTAAAATTTGAGTTTAATAAAGCCTTTCATAGATCATTTCCTACAATTTACAAATATATTAGAGGACTCATAGGATTGATTCTCTTCCTGAAAAGATGTATTGCCTTCATCTAGTCTATAACAACATGGGTTAACATGAAAATTTGAACATTTTAAGGCTTTCAGTTTGAAGGTGGATTTGTAGATATTCCTTGGATAGTTTGAGAGGATTCCATAGCCATAGATGCTTGTAATGGCTTTTGTAGATTATTAGGTTTAAAATGGTCTCTTCCAAAGTTTACACTTAGAACCATTTGAATTACTGTCCAATTTTAAGTTTACACCTCTTTTGGAATTTCATTATTAGGGCTATGGAGGTATTTATCCTGCATTAGTGATGCAAGTAACAAGGAAGTGGAGGCATGAGGTGTAAGTTGTTAAGAGTGGTGAGAAGTATATGTAGAAGAAGATTCATCACATGGAGTGGTAGGTCTATGATATTTGGAAGAATAGTAATGATGAGAAGAAGTGTAGGCTATGGAGGCACTTGGGGATACCACTTGTTGGACATAATAGCCATAGGGATCCAATTAATGGTAAGGATATTGTTTCCTTAGTGGTGGTATCCCCCATGACTGTGGAATATGCCATTGTTGATAGTAATATTGAACTTGAGGTGACATTCCACTTGGTTAATACAGCTATTTGTGAAATTGTTGTTGATAGTTGCCTAAAGGTTAAAGAAACCTTCTAGGTGCTTGCCTTTTGATGAATTTTGGATTTAAGGTATTCACCCTAAACTCTTGCAAGTGTGATAGAATTGGGCAACATACCTTAGGATGGCCATATTGGAAAATGTCACATCCTTCATCATCTGAGTCTAAATTTGCAACCTCTTCTATTACTGTAGCGTTACCTTTTTGATGATGATAGTCCTTTCCTGTGTCCTTTCTTCTCTTGTCCTTGTCCTTGATTCCCTATTCTATTTTTTCCTTCATGAGTTTAAGTGCTATTTGGAACTTCCCATCTAGATAGTCCCACATCTTGTGTACCTTGACCAATATTTTAGATAGAAAGTTTTGGATCAGAAAGATCTTTTTGTGCACAATCTTTTCAAATGGTACTTCCTCCTCTAATTCATAAAGACAAGTCTCCTTTTCATAGATGAAGGGATCCTTGTTGTACTTCTCTGCATTTTCTCTTTTTCTTAACTCCCCCTCTTCCTTTGTTATTTGGTTGATGATCCTTTGGATTTGATGGACCCTCATTTTTGATAGTCTCCCTTGCGCAAAAATCCCAATAATCTCCCTAGTTTTGTTTCTGAGCCCATCTATGATATAGCAAAGCTACTATTGCTGAGAGAAACCATGGCTGCATCAAGTGATTCATGGTTACCATGTATCCAACCTTGAATCTATTTCCTCAAGCTGGACATCCTCAAGTACTTTTGATACTTATCATCGAATAACTCTAATATCATACTCTAGCTATGAACATATTTCGATTCGAAGGATTGGTACTAATATTTTGTTTCCTTTATGATTATACTAGGGAATAACATAAGCTTCTACTAGTTATTTTCAATGTTCAGCAAGGCACATGCATTATGAAAGACTTGTGTTATGGATCAACATTGTAACCTTCCTCAAACTTAGGGATATTATTCATATCTAGTTGTTTGATCCTGCTATCCCTTTGATGCTTGGTGGGGATGTAAACTGCCTCATGAATGTTAATCATGCTTCTTGTAGTAAGCAATGGTTCATCATAGTCATCTTGTTCATTGTGGCCCCTATCATGGCCATGTCTCTTATGATGTAGCCTACTACATCTTCTGTTGCAAGGATGTTCCCCTTACTTTTGCTTTAGTCTATGTTCTCTTCTCCCATCTCTATGATGATGTTTTCTATCATCTTAACCTTGCCGTTGATTATTTCTTCTTCAATCTTAGTCATTGTCTTCATCATTAGAGATAAATGATAAGAAACATGGTGAGGATGAAGAGCTAGAAGAGTTGTATTAGCTTGTTCTCCTTTTCTAGTTCCTTGATTGTTCTCTTGCTTGATGATTGGGAGACCTTGGCCTTGAGGTCCCCTTAATTCTAGGTTCAACTCTTTCCTTGCCTTGGTTGCTCATCAAGATTGAAATGTAACCATTGGTGGGTTAAGTTATCTTCACTAAAGAAAGGAGGATCTTGGCATTGCAATCACCTTGATGGATATTTAGTATCCTTTTTTTGATTATGATATTAGTGTGATTGGAACCCTCTTATCCTTGCAAGAATCATGGTTGCCTCATTGAGTTTGTTTTTTCAAAATTGGACATTCGTAGGTTGATAATCTTTGAAGAGGTGATTTACCACTTAGTACTCTAGGACTACTATTTCAAGCCCTAGATTTGTTAATGTTACCATGAACATTGATGGAATGACACAATTGGGTGACAACACAATGTTACCCTCTAGGTGTCTCCAATGCAGCTACTCATCTTAGTGAAGATGAAAGTGAAGTCTAGATAGTGTGGCTCCAAATGAGTGTAGACTACTTTGAGTTGTTAGGATACTTCATCTTGGTTCCTTTTTGTTCTATCTTGAAGTTTTATAGAATCAACCATAGGTGGAAATTCAACCCTACAAGAAGAAGACATCTTTCAGGTTTTTCTTATAGTATGCCTTTAATAAATTATTATTATTATTTTTGTAATGATGGTTTGTTATGTTCTCAAAATGATCTTTGTATTATTTAATTATCTATAACACTTAGCACAAACCACACGTTCCTTGGAAATGGCACTAATGATGAGTGACAAGTATCTCGTCTACCCAACTATACGAATCATAAGCATGTATGTGCAATTCGGTTGAATTCCATGGAACATTGGTCAACTAGTATCCTAGATAATGAAGTGTTATGTTGCTGGTCATTGTCTTCTCAATTATCACTTGTGCTAGCTTGGTGGGTATGGTTAAGTGTGATGGAAGCATAAGATACTTTTATTTTTATTTTTATTTATTAAAATATTAAAAGAATAAAGTGATTAAAACATTAATTTCTAACTGACTATGGAATTAAGAGTAATCTAACTTATCTTAAGCTTAAAGCATTTGTTCCCACTTTCCATACCCATCCTAAACTTATATTAATGTTGTTAGGGGTACAAAGTGTCTACTGCTGGGTGTACCAAGTATCCACTCTTAAGATTACTAACTGTTAATATGTTATGATCAAAGTGGTCGTACTCACGCTCTTACAGAATAAAATATTAAATTGCTAAGTGTTAGAAAGTAAAGTGCATTAAGAGTAAAATGTTGAAATAAACTAAAGTAAAGTACTTTAAGAGTAAAATGCTGAAAATAAACTAAGTGCTAATCCAAGTACTGCAATGGAAAGAATTAATGTTGATTTTATTACTATCATGCAGAAGTGTCTAGGTACATCATGCACTCGAATAAAACTTCACATAATCAACTCTATCTATGTTGTGAGCACTCAAAGGGAAATTTGGCTAAGTCTTATGAAAGAAAATTGCAAGAGTCTAGCTATTAGAATGACAAAAGATGCCATAGATGTAGATGGTGTGTGCATTTATTAGAGGATATCTTGATGAGGCTACATTGATGAATGCTTGTTGATGTAGTAGACAAAAAGACTATTTATCAACACTGTCCAGTAAAACCAAACCTATGACTTGGAACTTCCAAATCAATACCACTAGGCTAACTCATAAATTACTACAAGGTTGTAAGGAATTAAGACCACATAATTTCAAAGTTCATTGCTTAAAATAAATTCTTATATTTATAGAACTCCATGCACTTATCTCCTCTTCCTCGGTAAAGTTAACATATGTGGAGGAAGTATCTTGAAACTACTAACAAGGCATACTTAATAATGCAGTGTTAGCCTAGTGGTAAAACTCTTTATTTGAAAGCTCTAAGTCATGGATTCATATCTAGTAGAGAATGTTGACTTCTAAAGTTCTAATTAATCCATATATCTTGAGGTGTACCTATATTACAATTATTGTGGATTCCAACGCCCTCTAAAGCATACCTAGTGCAAATAAGCTATGTGCATTAACTTGACATATAAATAATTTTAGAAATAGAAATGGGCCGGAAACAAAACCTGATGCGGAACCTGCCATTCCAATTTTGAATTTTTCAAAATAAGTTAAAATTTAGTATTTTAAACAAGAACATCGTCAACGGGCCTAAAATACTAAAGAATCGATTGCATCTTGTCAGTTTCTGGTTAATGTTAAAATTGCCAATCTACTGTATGTTCACGAGTTTTCTCCAATAGCATAAACATGTCCGATCCATGGTTCATCATGGCTCCATATGTCTCCCCAAGCCATGCCATGTCCATGAGTCAATCAAGGTCAAATTGCTGGGATAATTTCTCCACCAAAATACGTGCGCCCTTTATCAACTTTGAAAATGCAAGATCAAGTCTGCAATAATCAATAATACCACTGCTAATTTGCGTTTGCGTTTGCGTTTGCCTGCAACTGATGGGCAGTGTCAATTCACAGGTTTGTTAAATTCTTCCTCCAAATCTTGTCGAGAAAATGTTTTGACAGTGGGTGTCCCATGTGAAACTTCATTACCAGAATTTGCTTTAAGTCACAAAGACCAATGGCGGTCATGGCTACAAAATTAGTGGGTTCTGCATCAAAAGTGTTCGAATGGGCCATGGAGGTCTTGAATTACAGCATCATGTGCGTTGCATTTGGATATTGAGAGACTGAGCCTTCTTAGGAGTGGTTCCTTGAAACAACTGCCAACGGGGTAAGACTTTTTAGCAAATTCCTTAATTTACAGAAAATGGCGCGAATTAGAACTATGTAGAAGCAGCATTCAGTTGGAATCAGCTGAAAATTCTGGAAGAAAATACATTTGTATTGGTGACCTAAATTGGGTTTCAACTTTCAACTAGCTCATAGAAATTGCAAACATTATGTAGATGGGATCAAGAAATTTGATTCAGGAACTTAGAAAAGCCCTCGTTTGAAAATATAAATGTATTAGACGATACCGAACAGGATTGAGCTGGGAATCTATTGTTGTTATCCATTTACTTGGTTAATATTTTTTAGCATTCTTGTTTTTCTCTTACTTTTTGAATGTAACGTGTCAGGCATGACATTAGGCTGTTCTATGGTGTGCTAGAAACTTAGAATTGAGTTTCCAAAATATGATGAGGCTTTGTAACCCTCCAACAAATCCTTTGTGATTTCCTGGATGTAATAAAAATTTCCAGTTTACAGTTTCCCTTATGTTTGATTTTTTGAAAGTAATTTCACTTTTATTAGATTGTTGCAATCCACATTAATGTTAATGCTTCACTACCATCTTTTTTAGCACGTATGTTCTTTAACATAATCATTGATGAGCTCAAATCCTGTTAGGGTTAGAATTGGTGAGTCTAGTGTATGAATCATCTTAATTTGTATGGATATGTAGGAATTAGATGTAGTTGTGGAAGCCCTTACCATGATAGCAAGACACCTGGAAACAGTGGTATTCACTGAGCTATTTCTGGAATCTGCTGTTGCAAATATACAGAATGACCATGTCAATGATGGATGGACTTTTGTGATGCCATTTACAGCAAAATGTGAGTCCTTGCAACAGTTTTTCTCATGTGCAGGGCTTTGTCAATCTGCATTGTAGAGTGCAGAAGAAATCCTCAATTCCAAAATCACCATGTCTAACAATTGTTTGAGATGCTTTAGAAATGAATTGCCTTAGAATTAGGATGTGATGTAGGTTAACTTAAGTGGAGGGAATGGCCATTGGAAAATATATATTTTTCAGATATGTACGTTTTTCTATTATGCAATAATAAAAGGCATTCAAGGCTACATGATTATCTATGGTATGGCACTTCTTTCTTTTGTTATACTATTAGCACATTGAATATGCAGTCTAAATTTGATATTGTAGATATATCATGCCAGCAGTTGGATGAAATGCATTGTTGAATTTCTGTTTTGTGGGATGCAATCATATATGGGTTTATGTAGGATGGGGCTGGAACTTGTCTGTGAGATGCTGACCAATGAACTGAATCTTCATTGGATGATTCAATTTTCTTAGCTTATGTGAATGAAAAATTTTCTCCATTGGTCCAGAAAATCATTTTGGAATTTCATGTTCTGGTGCATGGTTTTCTGTTTACATATTGCAGGTGCTTACTACTTAAGATAGCCATAGATGCCTGCTAGAAACTTATTATTCTTGATTGCCAAATTTTAAGATGTATCATTAACAGCCATTTTGATGAGCATTGAAGATTTTGGTTTCATGATGCTAGAAGGCCTGATTCCAACCTGCTTTACCCTGGCCAGTATTGTCTTTGTTTGAATACATGCTGTTGAATATGTGTATAGCTTCATTTCAACAATCATTTGTGTATCGAACATCATGCAACCAGTGCTGGTGCTCCTACATGTAAAAGTCCTAGTATTATGAACTTTTCTTTGCTTTGTAACAATCGAGAATTAGATATTCAAGATTGTCTTCAAAATGAGTTATCTGCATCAGCTTTTGAACATTTTCTAGAGTGCAATAATAAAAAACTGAACAAATATTTGAGACCGTGGCTCTTTCTGGTATGATGCTATTAGTTTGTAACTCAAACAAATCTTTAAGAAAGCAAGCTTATGCATGAGTTGTTATTGTAGAAATACATTCTTATTGTAAAATCTATTTTTCTATGGCTTTAAATTTGGCTTGAACTATTTATCTGTTCAGGAATAGGAATTTGGTTTTGATCCTCATTGGATTTTTTTTTTCAATTTTCAGGATGGAGTTTTATGCATGGTTGGGTTAATCATTTGACATAAATACAGTGATGGGTAGATTACTTACCTTGACAAGGTTCATGGTGGTTGGGATTCTTTAATCCTGCTACATTGCAAATCCTTCAGGTATGTTAATAGTGACACTATTTCAGCCAAAGATAAATGATTATAATGATGTTATGACAAGTACTATGAAAATGGGTGATTTGGAAGGTGATTAATTATAGCACAACTGAGCTTTACAATGCTCTCATCAATGGTATCAGTGGGGTTGTTGTCATGACCAGATAAATATGGAATCTTTGCTTTCTCATCACTACACTAAGATTGCCTTGGTTGGCCAGACTTTTGGGGGAGTCTACTAGGAATTTGTAAGAAAGTTTCTTTTTGTTTTCCTTATTTTTACCATTTTAAATTTATGTTTCAACATGTCTAACACAAATTTGAGTTGTTGGTTGAACATGATATTATATCATTTTAATGACAATTTGATGTCATTCCTTGAACTTATTCTTGTTATTGGATACAAATTTTTTGACGGAATATCAATGCAAGGATCACATTTGCAAATGATAAAAGCATTACAAAGAGGGAATTTATTCTATTAAAAATGTTGTAGATAGTATTTATAAAGCACACACACAAAATGACTAGCTATAGAGATCAAAAAACCAAAATATGTGATCATCATAGCCTAGCTTAATAGTGTTCTAGCAGCATTATCTTCACACCATTGTTTTAGCCAAAGGTAGTATTTTGAATCAAAAAATTTGTGATTAGTGTGATATTTGTTTGAAGTTTTTCTCGGAACTATTCTTTAGTATAATTAAAAAATATATCCACTTCTTTCTATATTTAATCATCCTACCCTTATCCCAACTACATTGAGTTGACTATATGAGTTCTTTTATGTCATTTTCTTCTACTAAGATTCAAATAAGCATTAATACTCAAATCTTGGATGTCTTTTTTTTATGCAGGTAAACAAATTATGTCTTAGTCTACCTCTTTGTTGGTTCTCTTCAACTTTATATTTAAATTTGCAACAGAAAGTTTTTTTACTTCTAGAATTTCAGTTTCTACATCAACCTTAAATTTCTTGTTTGCTTATTTCTTTTCTAGATATTTGCAACTGTTGGAACTTTTGAGTTGAAAAAAGTTGTCAATTTCAATGCTTAATAAGATACTCCTATCATCTTTACATTAATAGTCTTTGAACTATGCTGAATTCAATTTTAATTGAACTTTTTAGCTTTAAGTGTCAATTGTGAACATTTTCTTGGGTCTTTTAAGGGTTTAATTGGTATTGTTTGTATTTTTATCTTAGAGGTGTTTAATTCCTTAAGCATTAAATTGGTTATTGATTAATACAAAATTTTATTCCTATCTCCTATGTTGGTCCACTGATCCAGTGTACTATCAGTGAGCTTATTTGAACTCTTATTTAATTTGATTGAAATTGTCTTTTTCATGAACAAGCACTCAATTCTATTTATTAGGATACTGCAAAAAGCATTTCTACCAACATTCTTCAAGTCAGATGCAGTGGACAACATCACGAACACTATAAGCATGGATGTCATATCTTGGCAAGAGATGTTTCTTTTAGGAATATGTTCCTACCTAGGTTTATCCTATCGAATTTCAGGAACTCTTTGTTCCTGTTGGGGCAATTTGCTTGATTGTAGATGTAATTTGCTACGTACACAAGATTCATCCTTCTTCAAGATCCAAATCTCATCTTGAGAAAACCAGACTAGTTTCTATACCTAGATCAATTTGATTTAGGGACTAATCTAATGTTATTATACAACTTTAAAATAGTATAGCTTTTTTTGCTTTAATTTGAGAATTGGATATATATAAACTAGCCAAGATGATCAACTATGGAAGTCATTTTCTTGCTAAGATAAGTCATGTAGAAATGTTCAAATAAAAGGAATAATTTGCACATTGTTTTCATTGATTTCAAGAAGGTCTATGATAGAGTTGCAAGAGAGAAAATTGAGTGTATACTAAATAGGAAAGATATCTTAATTGGATATATATGGTACTATGTAAGGTATATGTTATGGAGTTACAAATAGGAAGGTATCCTAATTGAATACAATCAACTTGTTCTATTAGATCTATTATACAATTGTAAAACTTGGGTCTAATTTACTTACAGTATGATGGAAATGTTTGGAATATGTTCAAAAATAATTTTTTGTTGTAGGAAATTTAGGTAAATACTCAAAATCCATATAATATTTTATTAGCACAAGCAAATATGCTACCTATAGAAATTGCAAGTCGTTAAAAATTTTTACAATTTTATTGAAAAATGCTTGCTAGTCTTAGCATTCACTTATTTACATAAGTTTATAAAGTTACATGTTCATTATTACAACATGCCCTTTCGAGTCTTAATTACAACTAGCCTTTCGGGTCTTGTTAAGATAATAATAATACTTATTATGAAGAGACACCATCTTCATTAGGTAGCAGCATCATTTGGGAATGGGGATGTGATAGTAGGTGTTAATTTTGGATCATTTTTTTGATGGGGTGTTCAAGACCCATTATGACCTTATCAAAGCCTTGTAATTAAAAAAAATTATCCTATAGATTCTTTGTGGTTTCAGAAAGACTTAATTAAGCATTTCCATTTCCAAATAGAGTTTTCACTATCTATGGATAGACAACTTACTTTCCCATAATCATATGCTTGCATTAAAGATTTTCTTTAAGCCTTTGCAATCATTATGGATGAATTGATTTAAGGAATTTCTTATAGTTGTTTATAGTGACTCGAAGATGTTGGGTCCTTGCTCAGCCATCAACCTTCCCAAGACTTCATGGGATGAGCATTGAAGCTCCCAATGATGATCCTTTTTTATGAATGAGTTGATTAAAAAAAATTATAAAATGATATCCCTTGAGGTATACTCTTTGCAAATGATGGTATTGTTAGAAATGTCTATGAGAGCTCTTGCTAAAAAATGAAAACTTAAAAAAGAACCTTAAATTTATAAGGGTGAAAAATTAGTATAAATACAAGACATATCAATATGTCAACAATATATATAGAACTTAGATAGAACATATGATGACTTGTAGTTGGCCACGTCAACGAGGCCTCGTCGACTAGGCCTCGTCAATTGGCCTTGTCAATGTAGCCCAGTTGATGCATCATTTCATGCATTAACGCAACCCCATCAACACATCATTTCATACATCGATGTAAGCCCATAAATGCAGGGTCTATTCTTGCTTATAAATACGTGTCCACTAGCCACATTTATGACATCAATTAGTCATAGTGTAGCGAAGCTCTTGCAGTTTTTTCATTCAAAAGTTAGAATATTTTCCTGAGTGCCCATAGCAGGTGTCATTGAGTGTATGGATCTTTGTTCGAGCACTATTGTACTTGAGCATGATAGTATGTGTGGTAATAAAAATGAACTTCTTAATAAACCTTGCAACATTCTGGATAGTTTAAATGTTTCATTCATGCATTTAATATTTTTAGCCATTTATTCAATATTTTCCACTAATTAAGCAAGATAAGCTAAATAGTAAATGAACACATAAGTATGATCGTTTTGAGCATACGTATGAGATTTGGTAATCCCAATAGTGGTTAATGCTTGGTAACCTAGCAACGTTATACATGTTTAGGATGTGTATGGAAAGTGGGACCAGATACTTATGTTAGGACTAGTTGAATAGTAGTTAGCTCATTAGATTAAAAGTAGATATTAAATTACTTTATTCTCCATATTATTTATTTCGAATATCAAAACCATAAAATATAAAATGACAAAAATCACGTGCCTCGATTACACTTAAACCATACCCTTGAGCTTCACAAATGTAGTTGGGAAGACAACGAACATCTTGAATGTAAAAGTTTACTTCCTAGAGAGCTAGTGCACTGGAAACTATAGAGTCCATGAAATTCGACTGGATCACGTGTAAACGCTTTGTGATTCGTATGGTTGGGCATAGGGATACCTCACCACTCATCATTGGCGTCGTTGCCAGGGTTTCGGTTTGTTGAAATGTGCACTATCTAGGAAATATCATTAATATTGTTGGATGAACCCCAAGGTCAACATCATTCTCAATTATCTAATTACAAAAGCACACTCATTATTTTGTTTGTTGTAAAATGTCTTCTTCTTCTCACAAGGGTGAAGATGCTAAACTTCTAGTCCCACAATAGTGCAAAGTGGTATATACTCATTTGGATGAGTTTGTACCTGACTTCAGCTTCATACTACATCAAGATGAACAACTGCGATGGCGTGACATGGAGGGTAACATCATAATGTCCCCCAATCGATCTATGCCTGGGATGTTGTTTCAACCTCTTAATAGGTTAGGCTTCCCAAATCTTCGAGAGGAACACGTTGTGCATGGTTATGACACTTGAGACTACTATCCCACCGAAACATAATGCAAGAGAGATCATCACCAAGAAAAGCATCATGAGTTTGCAAAGGGAAAATACTTCACCAATTCCTTGTTCTTGTTAAACCAAACTGATAATGAGGATCCTCCCTCTAGGGGTTCTCAACATAAAGATTCTCCAACCCTTGTTATTGGTGATGACGATGTGGCCCTAAACTTGCGATCCACTATTAATAAACTAGGTTCAAGAAAAAGTGACAATTAAGGTAGGGACTTGGAAAAACATCATGATAGCAAGGGATCTAAGGATGTGGTTGTAATGAGTGAAGAGGTGGTGGCAAACACTATAGTGGTGGTGGTGGTCCATCTTCCTCTTCATCTGATTCCAAACATTTCTCTTCATCTTTTGGTTCTAATAAAAGCCATCGTAGAAATAATCGTGATGAAGGTGATCAATGAGACAACAATAATCGTAGAGCTCACCAAGAACACAAGGATGGTAGGTACCATCATTGGCACCATAAACATAATGATGATGATGAAGCTCCATTGGTGACTTAAAGCATGCTTAACATTGTAGAGGTAATTAAGATCCCAACTAGGCATGTGAAAGATAGTCCGATCAAGCACTTAAACATGAACAATATCCCAAGATTTGAAGGAGGATATAACTTTGATCTACAGAGACATCTATAAGCCTTTTATGATGCATGTGCCCTACAAAACATTAAAAATAATTGGAAGAAACTCAAGCTCTTCCCCAAGACACTCATTAAGGAAGAAGAAAGCTGGTACTAGTCCCTAGAGCTAGAATCTATTCGCAAATGGAGTACAATGCTTGAGCTATTTAATGACAAATACTAGATGCACTCTAGAGTATCCAATTTGAAAATGAAAATCTAAGGCTAGAAACAAGGAACACATGAACCCTTGGATGCAACTATCGGTAGATATTACTCTTTCTTACACTAATGCCTTGGCCATGGTTACTCTCAGAAGAAACAACTCCACCACATCATAGATGGGCTTTGAGAAAAAACTAGAAGAAATCTTGGGGTTTATGCCCAAGGGAGACTATCTGAATTAAGAGCTCATCAAATCCAAAGGCTTATAGAACATGTAGCAAAAGAAGAAGGTGAGTTATGAAAGAGGGAAAGTGCATAAGAGTATAATAGAGATCCTTCCATCAGGAAAAGGGAGGTTTGATTTTGTGAAGAGGAGGATGCACCACTTGATGAGGTGATAAATAGAAAAACCTAGCCCATTCAAAAATCTATTTTTAACATTTCAACTAAGGTTGATAAATTATGGGATTCTTTGGATGAAAAATTATAAATTGCTATGAAGATTGCTGAAGCATCCAAAAAGTAGAATAATGATTGTGACCATAGGAAGTGGAAGGAAGCTAAACATGCCTACTAGAGAGGTAAGGGCAAAGCTACTACAATAGAAGAAGTTGTGCAGAGAGACTCTAATGATGATATTATTTGTGACATTTTTCAATATAAACACCTAAAGGAATGTTTCCATGTGGTGTCACACTTACAAGAGTCTAGGGTGTATGTGTTGAATCCTTGATTAGCACATAGGCAAGCACCCATATGATTGCCTTATCCTCAAGGCAATCCAAGGTAGTCCCACTAACAATAATAAGCTTATTATTCAAGTGGAGCTACACCACAATCAAATGAGAAATACCAATAATGGCACCAATCATAATCATGGGGAATGTCACTACCAATCTAGTAGTACCCTTATAGGCAATCAGATTCATATGGGTACTATGTTCAACAACCTATTTTTCCATGAAGCTCTACAAGCCAAGCCTCATTCCAACATCACTATTACCCTCTAGAGTATCATCGAACTCATTCATCATCTACTCGAGGGGAGCATCCATATTCATAACACGCTCCACCTCCATCTACACACATCCCTCTACCCTCTACCTAGTTATCTCTTGCTCCATCCATGCAAGGTGAAATTCCCCCACAACTGTAGCAATGAAATGCTATGATGATTGTGAATTTACAATCAGCCTTTCAACTAAGTGATTTAGATAATTGATCTAAGAAAAAACCATTTTTCCAATCAAACAATCCTCCCAAACCCTCACAACCTAATATAGCTGCTCGCCTTTCATGTTTAGCATCCTCATTCTCTACATCAAACACATTTGAAAGCCCTTTAAACTAAACATCACCTTAGATCCACACCATAATATTAACTCATGTTGTTTCTAATTGGATCAAGGCTAGCAACCTTCCCACGAAAATATTTAACCTAGGAAGTCCTCTTATTTACTTGCAGATCATTGAACATGAGCCATGCAAGGCTCTTCTTGATTCTAGTTATGGTTTCAATCTCATCTCCCATGACATGCACAAAGCCTAGAACCTAGCACCTCTCAAGAAGAGCAACATCCATTTGGAGTTGTCATTGTCCCTTTGGAACTAGTGGAGGACATCGTAATCATAGTTTGTGGATGGTCTTATCTGGCAAATTTTCTGGTGATTAAGGTCTAGAACTGCAAAGGTGACTTCCTCATCATTATTGAAAGGGCATGGTTAAGCATGGTTGATGATGTGTGGGCATAAGGGACATCTCCTTACAAATCTCCAAGGAGAATAAATTTTGAACCATGTTCCATGCATTAGGTACAATGATAACTGGTGCAATTGCATGCAAAAAATATAGTCCATTAAAAGTACATTCATCAAAATATGTAATTAGTGTGCATAAGAAACAGATATTCAAAAGTGCATGTACACAGTAGCCACAAAATAAGAGGGCACCCAGTGGCTGATAGGTAACTCTAACAACAGCACATTATGCATGGAACCAACTGAGAAATTGACATGTGCTGATGTTGAAAGCATGGATGAACTTGTGCAAGCTCATCACCAACTCTCTGATGATGAAGATGATGATACCTATTGGGGAGAGTTGGAAATCCCTGATAATTTCAACCAAGAGCCCCTAGAGTTAAAAACTCTACCAGCTGGCATGGAGTATGCATTTTAAAACAATGGCAAGCTAGTTATAATCAATGCAAAACTTGCTCTTGAACAAAAAGAAAAGTTATTAAAGATGGTTAACAAATGGCCAACAACCTTTGCTTGGTCATATCTTAAGCTAACTAGAATGGATCCATAGATATGCTAGCATTGTATTTACATTGACTCAGCCATGAAGCTAAGAAGGTAGTTGTAGAGTTGGTTGAACCCCAAATTAAATCAAATCATCAAGGAGGAAATAGAACAACTCCTTAAGGTGAGGTTCATCTATCCCATTGTGGATAGTGAGTGGGTTAGCCCACTTGTAATTGTGCCAAAGAAATATGATAATTGGTAGGTCTGCATCGATTTTAGGTTGTTGAATATGACAACATTTAAAAATCATTTCCATTGTCATTTGTGGACCAACTATTCGACACTATCTCTGGGAATTGCTATTATAGCTTCTTAGATGGTTATAGTGGTTGAATCCAAATTGCACCAAAAGATCAGGCCAAGATAACATTCACAACTCTCTGGGAACTTTTGCATATTGTAAGATGTCATTTGGTCTGTGTAATTCCTATACAACATTTCAACACCTAGTTTGTAGTATTTTTCAATAGTAAATTGGTAGCGGGATAGAATTCTTTATAAATGGTTTCTCTACCTATGGGACTACATTTGAGTAAGCCCTGGACTACCTTGAGCAGGTATGGAAATAATGTGTTGAAACAAACCTTAGGCTCAATTAGCAAAAAAGTCATCTAATGGTCTAGAAGGGCATAGTACTGGGGGACCGAATTTCACAAGGGATTAAGGTAGACCTGGAAAAGATAAGGATCATCCAAGGAATTACACACTAACCAGAGATAGTTAAAGCTGTTTGATCATTTCTTGGACATATTGGCTACTACTGATAGTTTATAGAGAATTTCTCTAAGATCGTAAAGCCATTGGTTGAGATTACAAAGAAAGATGCTCCATTCATTTGGACAAAAAAGTGCAAACATACATTCCAACAGTTGAAGAAAAAACTCATAGAAACTCCAATTCTATGGGCACTTGACTAGTCTAGACCATTCCACATAATGAGGAATGCATCTAATTATGCCTTCGGAGCCATGCTTATGTAGTTGGATAATAAGACATGTCTATATTACATCCACTACATGAGTAGAAGCATTCTGGATGCATAGCTGAATTAGATCACAACTAAGAAAGAATTAATGGCAGTGGTGTATGCTCTTGAAATTTTAGGCACTATGTGCTTAGTTATAAAGTATTTATGCACATAGATCATAATGCCATCTACTTCTTAATAAACAAGCCAATGATGAGCCCTCGTATCATATGGTGGCTTGTGATCTTGCAGGAATTCGATCTCACAATGGTAGATAGGAAAGGGAATGAGAATGTGGTCGTTGACCATCTCTCTCTATTAAGATGGGATATAAAAAAGAACGAGAGTCCAGTCTTTGATCAATTTTTAGACAAATTTCTCTTTATAGGAGCAATAAATGACCAAGTTCCTGCTAAATCAAGAAAGGTATGATAGCATCCTCACTTACCTTCTCACTTAGAAGATGCTGCAAGATTTGGACTTTAGGAAGAAACAATAGTTTCTTCATCGACCAAAGTACTTCATGGAAATCAATGAACACCTTTAGAAGGTATGTGATAATGACCTGATTCGTTGGTGTGTCCTTGATGCAGATCAAGTATGCATTCTCTAAGATGCTCATTAAGGCCCTTGTGGAAACCACTATGTAGGGAGATGCACAGCCATAAAAATCCTTATGGCAAGATACTATTGGCCTACAATCTTCAGTGATGCCCACTAGTTTGTTTGATCTTGTGAACATTGTTAAAGAGATGGTGGGATGACTACTCAAATGGAGGATCCTAAATAGTGGATTCAATCATTGGAGTCCTTTGACATATGGGACATAGACTTCCTATGTCCCATCACACCCATGTCCAATGAAGATGCATATATCATCATTATAGTCAACTACTATACTAAATGGGTAGAAGCAGTAGTTGTCATCGATTGTACATCATCCACTACTACTAGATTTGTATAACAAAATGTTGTAGATAGGTTTGGGGTGCCACATGCACTAATTTCTAACATTGGAACTTACTTTACAAGTGTCACCTTTTGAAAACTTATGTAACACTTGGGGGGCTAAACATAAATTAACAACACCTTATCAACCTCAAGCCAATGGTCAAGTAGAGGTAACTAACAAGGGGATCACAAAGATCCTAACAAGGACCATAAGAAAATATAGGAGAGATTGGAGCATAATTCTTAATGAAGCCCTTTGGGCCTACCACTCAACATGGAAACTTTCTATTGGCTACTCTACCTATGAGCTAGTGTATGGAAAACTTCCAATGCTCTCGATTTAATTTGAGCTTTGTACAATCTCAGCAGCTTGTGATCTAGACCTTGACCTGAGTCTAGCATAAAGAGAAAGATTGATCAATCTAAATGTGCTAGATGAAAATCAATTAGTGGCCCTATGTTTGAATGAGGTGCACAAGAAATTCAATAAGAAACATCATGACCTTAGAATAAGAAAAGTAAAATTTCAACTTGGTAATAAGGCTCTCTACTAGAACCCCACACACGTACCCCAAAAGACAAAGTTTCAAACGTTATGAGAGGGACCTTATATAATTGATTAAAATTTTTCCTCTAAGGCCATGTTAATTACAAACTTAAAAGCCTAAGCAAAAAGTAGTTGGTCAACTTCCAACAAGTAAAGTTTTTTCATGAGCCCAAGCAAGCCAATGTAACAAATACCTTAATAGATGGACAACCACACTCAATTTTTTGGATCTTCTCCTTCCAACTCAATCATGGGAGAGATGGCCATCCATGCTAACTAGACACATGCCTACTCAGTTTTTCTATTTTTTGTTTTACACATTTTGTTTTGCTTTGCAATTGCTTTCTTTTACACCTTCTTAATTTTAAAAGCTTTTTCCTATTTTACACCATTTTTATGTTTTATACCATCATTAGTACATTTAAATCTTTCTTGAATATTTTTACACTTTTTTATATATTTAACTTTGTTTTGTTGAGTGTGATTTTCAAATTTTTGCTAATAAAAGTTCTTTGTGCTAACATGACACAATGCCAACGTTGTTGTTTACTAATGGTGGTTTGCGCTTAATGTTTTGTTTATCAATGTCTGGTTTCTATTTTTCAATTCTTATGTGTAATGACTATGACATGGTTTATTTTTTATGGAACAAGCAGTGAGTCCACATCATCCATCTATCCACAAACTCTATGGTTTTTCTTGTTCTACAAGTTTGAGGTCCCTTTCATTAAAAACAAACTTTTAATAAATTAGTGACCTTTGTAGTTTCTAGAATTGGGAAGGATTCAAAGGTTTGTACAAGGTGTGAATTCAAGGGGACTTAATACTGTTTGTACTCTTCTACTTACTCGGGTGCTTGAGTATGTTCATAAACTTGTTACCATTCCATGTCTTCCAATAGCAGGAAGTTGAATAAAGTCTTTGCATGGTGTGATTCCCACAAAAAGAAAAAAACAAAAACAAGAAAAAAAACTTGATGGGAATTCAAAGCACACCCCTTAGACAAATAGATGGGCTACAAGCATTAGTTATAGGACTAGAAAGACATGTTACCCATGCCTGAAGGTCCCCTCTAACTAAGGCCCTCTCTCACTTCCTACTTCTCT
>MNCI01002986.1:451714-514493 GCA_015680685.1 Gnetum montanum
CAATGTGAAGTCACTGGAAGTGGTTGGTTTAGGGTCTGGACTAAGGATGGATCTTCTACGGTCATTGTAAACACAAACTCCATATGGGACTTATTATGACCATAACACAGGCTTCCATCCCACCTTCTCAATCATCCATCTATGCTACCCATAGCTCACCTCATTGCTATTTTCCATGTTATGCTCAATGTCTTAGTCTAATGTGTTAAAATTCTTGGATAGATTCTTCTAGGTGGGTCCTTAACCTTTCATACCATTAGTCAACTATGGGGTCCACAAGCTCCTCAGTTAAGGTTATGTAAGGAAAAAAATAACATGTGCTTACTATGGGGAGGACCTACTTGCATATCTCTTGTTTGGATTGTTAAGCACTTTCCCTTAGACATTATTGCAATAATCTCTTTCGCATGCCCCAATGTGAATCCAGCTCTATGCTCCTTACACTGTCATAACATTCATTTTTTAGACTAGTTTCTTAATTTTTTGTACTACAATACCCTCTTCTACTATTTTGATCATGTTCGTGGCTTTTTAGGCTTCCATTTGACTCCAATTTCACTCAAAAACTCCTTGTATTTTCAAACTTTTAGCAAATTTAGTGCAAGTCAATGGTGTTCAACAGCTGCATCAACTAGGCCTAGTCAATGTAGTTGACCCCGTTGATGGGGCCTTGTCAACTAGGCCCCATTGATGCATGCCAAAAATCCTATAAATACTGCTAAGAACTTTGACATTTTTAACATTTGCTTCATAATAAGAGAGGATTTTTTATCATTTTTTAGAGCTCTAGAGCCCATACCTTTCCAATTGTTTGTCCAAATCACTCTATTTTTTAATCCTACAACTACCAAAGGTAAGCTCCTTGTTGTGAGGGTCACAAACCTTAAGATTCCTAAGGAATTTTTTTTGAAAATTCTTCTAACTCCTTCAAAGGGTTAATGAATACAATGATATGAAACCATCAATTCTCAAGAGTTAACCTTTTCAACATCCTCTCGTATGACTTATTAACATTAAAACATAAAAAAATAATGATTAAAATTGATTGAACTAGCCATACTTACAACTTAGCCAAGTGTAACTTTCCTAGGGAGATAAGGTATCACAAATTGTTTCACATTACACATTGATTAAATCAACCATAATCACAACTTAGCTAAGAAAAACAACCGCAGGAGGGAGATCTATCTCAACTAAGGGAGAAACAACCTAGAATTGGAAGGGGCCAATAAGAACATGCCTAAGAGCAAGCAAAGGAGACCCATGCAATGGGACCTCTTTGAGAGAAGCTCGAAGTGGAATGTTTTCAAAACATTCTTAAAGAAGAAGTCACAAAAGAGCAATCACAGTTTGGGAAGGCACCAGAACCTATACCAAGGCCTGAGGTCACACTAACATAAGCCTACCTCAACACTATTAGGCCTTGTGATATTGGACATTCAGTTCTCTAGGAACTGAACTTTGGGCCATTTATAGAGCATGCTACAACAGAGGTAAAAACATAATTGCAAACCTCTTCCATGTGGCCAATCATCACTTCTAGTGGGAAGTGCTACATAGGAGAGATGTACCTCTTCTGAAATAATAGAAGGATAGGTTCCATAGTGAAGATCAAGGATATTCAAGTGTCCTACTTAGCTAAAGCTATCACATAGGTGCTTGTTTTGCTTGATGCTAGAACACAACTGGCAGAGCTATCTACGCAAGTTGACCCTGAGGCCAAAAAGAGTGGACCCACTAGTGTTACAAAGTTAACCATAAGGAGTTTAGCAAGCTCACACGAACAAAACACATATACTTCAAGATAGCGGCCTATCACCTCAATCTGACGGTGAGGCCTAGCAAGGTAACTACCTTTTCTACCTGAGCATGTGCTACTCTAAGTAGGAGATTTTTAGCAAATCTTCCACAATTGATCTATTTAGAGATCAAGAAGTGCTTCAAAGAAAATGAACATGAAGGAAAAACCTTACCTTTCTTATGCCTCATTCGAAAACTTTGAAAAAGGGCAAGGATCGTTTGCTATGCAAATGACACGATTAGGCATACTCTTGTAGCCTTGTGGTCTAAAATGATGAATACAACATACCTATCATGTTCAAAAAAGAGGAGAAACAACCACCACCTCTGCCACCTACTTAAGAAATAATGTCGAAGGCCTACACAATCATTAAGTGGTTGCACAAAATTCAAGAATAGCTCTTGCATGAGTAGGAGCAATGTGTAGGAATGAGTGGTGGAAACCCATTTGTATATTAACCTATAATGAGGTGGCTTAGAAAATTAATTAGATGGAAATAGGTCGATTGATATTCTTTGCCCAATGAAGGTAGTTGCTTGTGAGATCAAATCCCAATGCCTAAGAGGTAACAATGTCTTTATCTCAACACCATTTATTCCTAGAAATCTTTGAAAATGCTACCTCCTTTTTGGTGTGCTTGGAGGAGGGAAAGGGGGTAATTGTATTGGTGATGTAGCACCAAGGATAGGAAACTATGGTTAATGTAGTTGCTGACTGAATTGCAGAAGCACTTAATGCATCTATAGCATTTGCACTTCAACATGTGCAGATGTCTGTAGGCATGATTAGCTAAAGATTGAGTGCATCCTAGCATGAAGAGTTATTGGATAGACTAGTGGGGATTGGACAACTGATTCTAGATATCTTTGTTTTTTTGGACAACATTACTACAACCTAGTCGAAGCTACTAAAAGCAAAAGAAAAATGCATCATCCTAGAAGGGAAACTTGAAATGGCTTAAGCACAAAACCAACACTTGGCTATGGAAGTTGCTAAACTACATGCATGTTTCGCTAATCCTGCACTCCTTAGCCTAGCAATAACTAGAGATGAAGTTTTTCAACAACTTCAAGAATGATTAAAATAAGCTGAGGAGGAAATGGTGACAACCATCTTCAACTAGTCCATAGTAGAAGCAAAAACTTACTCAGTTCAAAAGGACTTGGTTCAGATGCATTAAGAAAACGAATCCATTACTGTAGAAAATCATCACTTGCATAATGTTGATGTACAAAAACAATATATGTAGGGATTCATTCATTAATAGTAGAAGTAGCTCACTAGGGTAAACATAGAAATGAGGAAATTAGCCACGGAGAATTGTAATATGTCAATGGAGGAGGTTCGAGCCTTACACCAAAAATCTACCATTGAGATTTTTTCCTAGAAAAATGACACTCAAATTTCAAAGAGTTAAGAATCACTATAGAGACTAGGTTGGCCTGCAGAAGGAAGTGAATGAGAAGCATATTCAAATAGCTAAGGCAAAAGTAAATGAGACCCTCTAATAACTCTAGCAAGGAGGAGAGATATGGCAACCCATCATTGATGGAATAGATGCCCATAACAAAGTGAAGATCCACCTGAAGGAGTTGCAAATTGAAGAATGATAGAGTATATGGAACTAGCCAATCTTTGCTATGCAAACTTGACAATGCTAATCGTGTGATGGCCATGATTAGAACTTGAAAAGTAGGTGGCTAGCTCATACTTGCTGTATGAGGCCAAGTTTAAGCACCACAAAGACACCAAGCAAAAGCTTAAGATAGAAAACATTAAACTTGAAGTTCTCAGGGCACAATTCATTGATCAATGATCAACTACCAAGAACTTAGCCAAGAAAATAAATGATTACCAAGAGCTAAAAGATGCAGTCAGAGCATTCGAGATCAAGCACAAACAATTACACAATATCGCGGCCATCGCGATATCGCACTGCCTGGTTCATCAATGCCAAGGAGCTATTCCTAGCAATTTCCTATCCTTGGGATGTGCCCATTCCAACCCACGTTGGCAAAGCTACGTGGACCATGCACAATTCCAAGAGTAAGGAGGAGAAAATAAAAGCATTGTTGGATTCTTTTTGCCTCCCACAATAAGTTGTAGTAGTAGCAAGACAACCATAGCCACCTTGGTCATCACATATGCTTGGAGCTAGTGAAGGTTCTTTAGAGCCTCAAGAACTTGCACCACTTGGGAATGTTTGATCTTCTAAACTGACCTCACGTCATTAGAGGATGTGCTATCCAATTTTGAAAAGTCATCTCATGGTGTTTGATTTTGTGTCATCAACACCACAATTTTTGTAATGTCTTGATTTGTACACTTAGGCACTCAGTTTTTTCAAGTCAATTTGTTGAATCTAGAGTCAGTCAATAATCCCATACCTTTTCAATTTTGTAAAGAAATTTGAAGATGAGTTTTCATTTAGTCATGGGGGTATGATGAGTTATGGTTTGCCACGTTGATGAGGCCTTCTCAACTAGGCCTTGTTGATGCATTGTTTCATGCATCGGCATAGCCCCATTGACACAGGATCTATTGTTTCTTATAAATATGCACTCACTAGCTACATTTATGGCATCAGTTAGTCATAGTGTAGTGAAGCTCTCACAGTTTTTTCATTTGAAAGTTAAAATAATTTCTCGAGTGCCCACAACAAGAGTCATTGAGTGTATGGATCTTTATTCCAGCACTGTTGTACCTGAGCATGATAATGTGTGTAATAATAAAGAAAAACTTCTTGATAAACCTTGCAACATTCTGGATAGTTTAAATGTTTCATTCATGCATTTAACATCTTCAGCCATTTATTCAATATTTTTTAGTAATTAAGTGAGATAAGCTAAATAGTAATTAAGTAACACATAAGTATGAATGCTTTGAGCATGTGTATGACATTTGGTAATCCCAGCAGTGCTTAATGCTTGGTAACCCAGCAATGTTATATGTGGTCAGGATGTGTACAACAAGTGGGACTAGATACTTATGTTAGGACTAGTTGAATAGTAGTTAGCTCATTAGATTAAAAGTAGATATTAAATTACTTTATTCTCCATCTTATTTATTTTGAACACTGAAACCATAAAATATAAAATCATTGACAATAATCACGTGCCTCAATTATACTTAAACCATACCCTTGAGCTTCACAAGTGTAGCTAGGAAGACAACAAACATCCTCAAAGTAAAAGTTTACTTCCTAGTGAGTTAGTGCACTCAAAACTATAGAGTCCATGGAATTTGACCAGATCACACGTGAATGCTTTGTAATTCCTATGGTTGGGCATAGGGGTATCTCACCACTCATCAACATAGGTAATAACATAATAGTTTCTAATCGCATATCTAATAGGTCAAATGTTTAATCATTATTTACATGTAATAAGTTATGATTTTGAATTATGCTTGAGGCATGATTATGCTTGTACCTAAATTCTACCTAAATTGTGTGGAAGTATCATGTTAATTATATATCTTAAGAAGGTATGTAATCTTATTATTTCATATTGTCTTATAAAAAAGACAAAGGATATTACATTTACATTTTTATTACTTAACCATTTAAAATTAAGTTCTACAAGATAACATATGTTTACTTATGATATAAACATGTAAACGTTCTTAATGATGCATGATTGAAAGATTTATGTCTTGAATTTGAACTTTTCTACAAAGGTGGTTACAAACATTGGGGATTTTATGTTAGACTCCATGCATAGATAACTACATTATAAATAGGTGTGAAAATGTTATTTTAGTAATTATGCAAGCAAGTACCTAATTTACTAAGGCTAAGCCAATGATCAATGTTTGAATTCAATTACAATACATAGAGCGACTCGAGCTCCACACTATTTAAACTTATTTTTGAAATACTAAAATTAAAGTAAAAGAAGTTTAAAGAATAATGCTAGATGGGAAGGCTAGAGAGAAAACATTTACAACTTTGTTAAATACTGCATTTAAGATTGTTGAAATTTTAGTTGATATCTTTGGCAAAACTTCATCCTAAAATAACAGGCATGCAAGGAAGTTTGGGATGCCAAAGCTCATTGTAAGTTGATGCATCAAAGACTCTATCATGAATCTAAAACCATTAAATAGTATGCTGTTGTGCTCCTCTCCTCAACTTAAAATTAGCATCTTTTCTTTTGATTTTTCTTACAATTGAGATCAAGCACAGCGTGCAACAACATTTGCGTATAGCTTGACCAAAAATAAAGCCATGAATGTTCAAGGATGACCAACTTAGCCACATAACCTGATATATAATAATGATGAAAAAAAGTCATAACCTATTGTGTCAATGTAGTTTATTATTATTTTCCATGTTTTTCATGGCAGCTCACAACTACTTGTAATAAATAAATAAAATATGAATTTGTATGAGGGGAGCCTTTACAAAAATTTGAGATGGTAGTAAATTTATTTTAAATAAAAATTTTTCTTTTAAAAAGTTTTGAAAAATGTGAGAAGCTTTAAAAAAATCAATGGAAAGAAATTATAGGGCCTTGAGAAAGAAAATCTGCCTTGAAAGAATTTAAAAATATTTAAAAGAAATTGACCCTATAACTTAAACCTTAGTATTCGATTGCTTTCTATCACATTAGTATTTACAAAATTGTTCTTTAAATGTATAATCCAGCGATCAAAATAGTCCCAACACTGCTAAAAAAAACTTACCAAAAGTGTGAAAGTAGTAAGAAGAGATTCAATAGGTTTAACTCCTTCCATGTTGGTTCAATTTTAACCATAGTTTTGTTTTTTCCTTAATGTTAATAATTGCTCCAAAGGAACTAAAAATAAATATAATGGTCTACATTTTCCTTAATCGTGTGTTACATTTGTAATCTATGTCTATAATGAAATCACAGCTATAATGATTAAAAACCATGACATGTGATTATATCTTTGGTAAGGAAGAGCATAAAAATCTCCTCAGCATGCATTTATTGCTATTGCTAGTGCTTGTATACTCATGCCCATGACATTGAACATATATGCATAATGGAAAAAATTCTCCTTTTATAGAAAGCAAAAATTGAAAAATCAAAATACTTGAACTTTGAAAAATTCCAAACTTAAACTTGGAATCTTTATTTTATTATTTTCAAATCCATACCATAGCTTTATTCTCCTTGGTTGTGATCACACTCAATTTTTAAATTATTTAAATATGTATTCATGGGTCCCACCATTTCCTACAAGTGGGTAAGCATGATAGATGATGGTAATCAAATATACATATGCTAGCAACATTGCATTAAATACATACTAAGGAAGTTTTGTGATCTTCCCTTCAATAAAAGTGTGTCTTGAAAGTTAACTCAAGGCAAATTACATTTGAGTTCTCAAATCAATGCATCATAAATCATGCCACGATCTTTTAATTCTACCTATGAATTTGTAGGATACCCTCAGTAGTTTTTCTCTCTATGATGAGTGGTGGAGTAGTACAACACCCAACCATATGTGGTACGAGTGCTCACATGTAGCCTAGTCAAATTTCATGAACAAGGAAATGTAATTATGCTAGTAATTGGTTTAAGTTTACGATTGATGTCTTCCCATGTGAGCTAGTAAAATTGATGTGTATGGTTTAACTCATGATGAGATGTATGATGTGTTGATGTTGTAGGGCCATGTTACTCCTGGTGAACATAAGGTAAATGAAGTGGTTGCTAAATCTAATTAATGGTAAAAAAATCTACTTTAGCCTAGACATTTATTCCTAATTCTCCATACATGTCTCACACTCATGTAATCGTTACTGGGATTACTGAGTATTCCACTACTGGGCAAACCAAGCAATAATACTATTGGATTACCAAACAATCACACTTAACACTGGGGATTAGTTGTATCCATTCCACTTAACAATAGAAAGAGTAAAGTTCAAGTGAAAGTAAACAATAACTAAGAAAGTAGTAATTAGTAAGCTAAGTGAAATCAGTAAACATTATGTTAAGTAAACAGCAAAGAAATCTAAGTGATGCTGCAATGATGGAAAGTAATCTCAATCTTTATTTTTGGTCATAAAACATGTCCAAGCACATTCCAGTTGAATAAAGACTCTATTCAATTAGTTAACATCACACTATGGGCATACACTCCTAAGTGCTAAGTGCTAAAATCAAGAAAACAAACTGATAGAATTTCGCTAAGTTGGAATGAAACTACTATTAGAGCATGTGCCTAAGTGTCATATTTATAGGTATGAACGTGTCCATGATATCAGATATCTGACATCATAGCTTGTGCCCTAATATTAGGGATTTGATATTACAACTCCAATATTAAATGCTTGATATCATGGCCTTGTAAATATTTGATTTATCATAACCCCACGATTAATTGAAAACTCATCCTTAAGCTAAAAAGAATGAGAATGTATTTTCTTACAAAATTGGGAGGTAGATTTACATGACACTGACTACTATATACATGACTCAGATTCCACAGTGGAGTTTACAAAAGTTAACACATTTCATGACATGAAAAATTTAATAAAAGGAAAAATTTAGTGAAGCTTTATGTAGCCTTATGTGGTTCTAGGTGGTGGCGGCTCTTCCATTAATTACTAATTAGGCTTCTAAAATTTGTATCTATGCGGGAGCACTTGAAGCTTTTCATTTTTTATTCTAGGATCATGAACTGTCCATGTTGATGAACCAATGTTTGATGGAATTAGCATGTTCCATGGGCATGACAACTATAAAAACATATGATTTGCTTTGACATACCAAGCTACGAACTACCTTCTCTCCTCTTCGAATGTTCTAGCCTTCTCTTGTAATTCATGGTAGTATGATAATCTACTAGCCAAGTTTGCTACTACATCTTTTTGACCTTAGTAGCTGGCCTTTACTTCTTCCAATTCAGAGTTTGTTAATTGGAGTTTCTATAAGGCATCTTTATGATATGCAAACTCATTTTCATTTAAGGCATCTGTGGCCGCTACTTACTATTCTAGCTCATTCTTAGGCCTACCTGCTTTCAACATGGCCACGTTAACATAATAAAGGTTAGCTAACCCCATGTAATCTTTTAGTTCCTCTATCTACAAGTATTTATTTTTCACTTCTGCTTAATGGACATGGGCATAACTATTTGGGATAGGTTGCTAGTTAGGATTTTGTACTAAAATTAAGTTGATTCTAGCCTTTGCCATTTGGATTTCTTTCTCGTTGATTTGCTTGTACATGCCCACTTAGTCATAGAAGTGTTTCTTGAGCCTCTCATGTTTCTTTGCTTCATTTTTTCATGCCCTGATTTAGATGGCTAACTTCTGATAAATTGCATGTACCTCCTCCATTGAGAGGATCCTATTTTCTCTAGCGAGGTTGCTCATGTCCTAGTTAACCCTCACCAATTTTTCTCTTAACTAGTGGATGCTTTTCTTCAAGATGTTTTTCTACTTCTCTACAATGATCAACCTCATGTTGTTAGTAACAAGTTTTTTATTTTCCTCCTATACTGTGGTAAGTTCCTACACATGTGCATAATTTTGTGCTTTAGACACAGAGCCATTTCATACTGCTTTCTTATTATTACTTGCCAACTATTTATTCTGCTCAATCAGGTCATTGATATGCTCTATTCTAAATTGCATGATCTAGTTATGTGCAATGAATTACATGGGATCTCTTCATTCATATCTTAGGACTATGAACTCTTCTTATAATCTTAAAATTTCTGCCTCTACATATTCTGCCTTAGTTTTTGCAATAACTAATTTTCCTTTGGTAGCAATGAGCTTAGACTATACTATGGTGACATCACTTGGGATGTTGAATAGTGTTATCATGACTTGTCTAGTCTATAATAGTCTATTGAGCACATCTTCATGATCAACAGGAGTTATCAAGGTTTCAACTAACATCTAAGCATCTTTGGCTCAAGTCAGATCTATCAATGGTACAATAGGTATATTAAAAGATTCCTTGATCTGATCAATGATCATCTTTGCTACTTTTTCCGCATCTTGGTGTTGCATTACCACTACTGTGGATCCTTCTCTAGTCTCTAGCACCACTTGGAATAATGCAATGTTCTCAAAGATCTATTGTGACGATTGTACTGTTTCTCCTGACTGTAATGAAATTTGTCCATTTATTGGATTGATTGAAACTATGGGTCTAATGGCATTGTCGTCTGTAAAGATTGACCTCATCCCTTGTTCCCTAGCTGATTGCTTCTATAATATGCTACAGATGACTCTTCAACAGTCAGTAATCTTATAGCGGCAACAATGGAACTCGCTATTGTTGCTACTCTTGTTCTTGTTGTTACTATTGCTATTGTTATTGTTGCTCTTGTTCTTGCTCTTATTCCTATTCTTCACCTTGATCTTTCTTAGGTGGTGCTGGTTTAAGAAACTTAGCATATGAAGCATTTTGGGCTCTCTAAGGGATGTCATTAGTGTACCCCAAGATTCTGTCTTACTTGCACAGCTTTCTAACAAGATAAGGGAATGGAAGTGTTGGCTTCCCTATTCTTATTTCTTCAAACTACCTCTATATTTCCATAAAGTAGAGTTGTGCAAGGTTGGCATTGTATTCATCCATCAGGATTGCACTTCCTCTAGCTGCATAAGTGGATAGTAAAGTTAGTCATTTTGTTGGGAATAGATTATAAATTCCAAATTTGAAGTAGATTCTCTCATATAGAGTTAGCTCAATATAGCCCTTATCTTCTTTTCCATAAGCACATTTTAGCCATAGTTTTCTAGTTTTAGGATCAAATCAGGTGAATAGATGTGCTAACCTTGCCCCTTCATTGGGTATATTTAGAGCTTCTATAATTACCTTGATCAAGAATGAAACTAAGATTCCTCTAATATTAATAGTAGTGCCCTCTTTTTTTTGCCAAAATTGATAAGTCTCTCCAAGGTACCATTTACCATTCTGTGATAGTGTTGACCATAGCGATGATGCTTGGAGTTGCATCCTTACTACTTTAGGAACAAATTCTATAAATGGGCCAAAGTTCATTTCCATAATGATTGTGGTTAGGATGAATCTTTCTTGGATGGTGTGGAGGCATTCATATGACAATGTGAGGCATTTTCCTTACACTTGTAATTCCTCTACCTCTCCTTGGACTAATTGTTCTCTAGCAGGAGTATCTTGATGAATGTTGAATAATTAGGCTTCCTGCTCCTCATGTTATGGTTTTTATCCTCTGATTTGACCTTTGCCTTGGCTTCTTGATCATTTTCTTCCTCCTTGTGAAGGTCTTCCTTTTGCTCCTCCTCTTCTTGGGATCATTTGCAATCCTAAGGATTCAAAATTACTAAGCTATTTCCATGTATTCTTAACGGTTTCATACCTTACTCGTATTCTTAGTTTCATTAAGTTTTTAGTTCATGATTGTAGAGTTAGAAAAAATTTTGCAAAACAAAAAACGTAACCCCATAGGTGTTATCTCTTTATAACCTTTCAAATTCTTCTAGTTTATTCTTATGTATGGCTCATGATGATGGTTATGGTTCCTTAAGAACATTATTTGAGTGTTTTGGCATTAGTATGATTGATTGTTCCTTATAAATTTCAACTTTCACTTTGTACTTACCCTGAAAGTACCTTCTAGGCATTAGAAGTTTGTGACAAATTAGCTCAAATTGTCCTTACTAGCACCCCATGACTAAGATGAGCACCCCATGATCAAATAGGTTCAAAAATTATGAAAATCAGAGTGATAATGATCAAGTTATGGCTTGGGAAGGCTAGGAGGTTAGAGCTTAGATCATAAAAGAAAATTCAAAAAATATCCCTTGGCTCAAATGAAAATGATAAAAATTTCAACTAAAACCCTATGTATTTATACTTTTTGAGGGACTTGATATTGGGGACTTGACATCAGGAATTTGATATCAATGCATATCCTATATTGGTATCTTAATATCAAAGCCCAAGAAATTTCACTTTTCATTAGGGTCTAATTGAAAATATTAATTCAATGGGATATTTGGAAGGTTTTAAGGTTACTTAGAGGGTTTAGATGATAGAGATATGTGTATTTTTGTGAAACAATTGTCATTGGAAGTTCATAGAGAAGAAATTTTTGGCTAAGAAATTTCATCATACGGGTTAGAAGGGTAACGAATTCATGTTTTTAAAATGGATAGTGTAAATGATATGGGAAGTGTTTGTTGATGTTTGGAAGGTTCAAGATGATGTAGAATTGCTTGGTAGGTATAAGAAACAGCAGTTATACAAGTGAGTTCTTCCCCAAGCTAGCTCTAGCCCTTAATGCCCTTGTATAACCACACCTAAAAGTGTCCTTAGGTACTTAAGGAGTTGAATGTAATGCATACTTGTATAGAAAAATGCACATGTTAGTACCACCAAATTGGGAAAATAACTCTATGCTATACACAACCACAAGTTATGACTGTTCAAATAGTGAGATGAGATGGACTTAGAAGGGATTGCAGAAATCAAGACATAAGGTATCTTACCATAGGCATAATAAATTCTTATGTTTTATTAGTGGTTAAAGTAATCAATAGCCTTTCTTTCCAAGATTCAAACCAAGTCCAGACCATTGTTCAGTGACATTGCATTGTGTCATCTTTTGGAAGTACAATTGTAAGACTATCAATGTTGCAAGGAGTACCATCACTTGGTGTATTGTCCAAGGGAGGAGTTTATTCATGGAACTTGTTTATTTTTTAGATTTTTGAGATGCTACCTACCTTTAGGCATGGGTAACATGTCCTTCTAGTGGGATCCCTAGAAATTAATTTTGTGCTCTTTTTATTTTTATTTGTGTCAATCTTTCCAGGCAGCACTTATTTTACTCTTACTTCCATTTTTCGTTAGATCTACAAGGATGTAATAAAACCTTAGCGACATGATAGAACTCACAATAGTAATCGAAAAGAATCCACAAATCCCCTTGATGTCACACCCTTTAAATTTCCACTTGGTTCTTTACTTTTTGGTCCAGGCATAATGATCATAAGTTTATTCTTAGTTTTATGATGAAAAATAATATCATTATGGCCATGGTAAGAACTTATTATTAATGGAATGTATGGATGGATGATGTGGGCTCAATGTTTAAATAATCAGTCCCTTATGACTTGATAACATAGAGAAATCTTCACCTTATTGGACTACATCTTGCCTCTATTTTAAATGTGCCTTATTAGTAAGTAAAAATTATTTAAAAAGGGTTTAAACACATAGTATGAATGAAAAAGATAGTAAGAATTGAAAAATGTCAAAGAATTGAAAAAATGTAAAAGAATGCCAAAAATTTAAAAAATGAAAAATATTAAAGAATAAGAAAATATTAAAGAATGTGAAAAATGAAAGAAAACTAGAAATTGAAAGGAATTGTAAAATAAAAAATAGAAAAACATTTATTAATTCTAGACTTAAGATAGGACATCTCCCTCACTACTGAACTCATGGGCGAGCGTTCAGAAAATTCTCCCTATATCTACTAGATCATACACTCTAAGTGGTTCACTTACCATCTTTATTGATTTAACTTTTCTATTATTGTCCCCAGGTAATTTTGATGGTAATGGAATCTTAATCATTTAAGTTCTTATTTTCTTTTCCCATTGGTTTATGATTATGATTTAATAGTTTCATTTTTGGGTCCTTAGTTGGAGTCATCTTCTTAAAATGGGAGTTGATAAGTGGATTAGATTATGCCATGCATTTTTTAGATAATTTTTTATTCTCATTTAGTGGCCACAAGATGTCTTTTGATTTTGTGTCTCCTACTCTCCCTTATATGCACACTTGTTCTTCACACTTGTTGTGAATTAGTGTGATGACTATGTTAACACTATGAAGTGTCAGTCCATGACTACAACCTATACTTTCAGTAGTGATGCATGGAATCTACTATGTATGTATGGCTCTATGCATGTTTTCTTTAGAGATCTCAATAGATAGATCCCTCATACTTAGTTTGGCATCAATTGTGCTAAGCCATGCTATTCCCATGATAATTGGAAATTCCTTATCATCATTTTTCACATCGATTACCAAAATTTTTTTGGATAAGACCACCCATTGACAGTGGTTACTACATCATCTATTTATCTCAAAGGAATGGAAATAGATTGATTTGCAAGCTTCAACCTGATGTTGCACATTCTCAATGATGGTAGGTTCCATGTTGGATATGTTTCATAAGAGATCAAATTTATCTTGGAACATGAGTCTAATAGAGCTTTGCATGGTAGATTTCCAACTACTTGTAGATAAATCAAAGAATTTTTGGATCAATTCTCTCCTTAGAGATTGGTCCTATCTTAATCCAATTTGTGATGATTTTAGTGAGCATGATAGTCTGTATGTTTGGATTGGATGCTAACAGAAGCTTGTTGGTTGTAAGAGAATCTGTATTTGGGGAAGTTGATCACAATGAAGCTCTAATTATATTAGGTTTTTCAAGACTTTTCCTAAGGAAAGGATGTTTCTTCATTTGGCCCTTAGTGTTGCTAGTAGGATTCTCTATCTAAATGTTCACTACATGTGTAGCTTTCCTTTATCGTGGTTGTGACAACAATTCCCATCGCATCACGAGTGGTGGCATTAGTGGAAAATGATTGGGATTTTGATTTGAAAAATAAACTGCCTGTGGATGCACATACGAGTTTGAGTTGGTCCTTGGTGACATTGGTTAGTGGTATTTTGGTGGATAATATTATGGAGTCTGGACATTTGTGTTTGCTAGTGAGATTAGATGTTGGACATAGTATCCATAAGGATCAGGTTGTTGAAATGGATATTGCTACCTTGGCAATGGCATGGCCCATGTCTGTGGTTCCCACCACTACTATTGATATTGCTCTTGTGGTTAAGAGTAGTCTTTGCTTGGGTAATAGGTTAGCTAAAAAGTTTGCTTGATATTACCTTGAGGATAAGGAAGTCTTTTGCGCCTCTAATTTTTGAAAAACGTTGGATTAAGTGCATATACCCCAAATTCTTGCAAGTGGGCCATAACAAGACAACATCCCTTAGGATGTTCATACTGGCACACCTTGCATCCTTCCTCTTCCTTTGAACTAGAGTTAGTGTACCCTTCAATGGTAGAAAGTTTTGCTTTGTGTTTATGACTGTCTTGTCCACAATCTCTTTTCTTCTTCTTTTCCTTGTCCCTATTGAGTGCTTGTTTAGTCATTTCTTTCACAATCCTTAGGATCGTAGCAATCTTTTCATCCACTAAATCTGAAACTTTCTCTACCTTAGCTACTATATCATTGACTGATTTGTGAATAGGTAGAGTCTTTTGCTAAATAACATCACCCAAGGTTTCATCCTCTTGCTTGTCACATATATGCACATCTCTTTTTTGGATTAATGAATCTCTATTGTACTATTCAGCATATTCCCTCTTTCTAAGTTCACCTTCCTCTTTTGCCACTTCATCGATTAGTCTTTGAATGTGATGGATGATTATTTCTAATAATCTTCCTTGGATGTAAACCCCAAGGATCTCCTTGGTTTTGCTTTGCAGCCCATCTACAATGTGTTTGAGCTATTCCTTCAATGAAAATCCATGGCCTGGGTACTTATGTAGTAGTGAATAGTGTACTGACCTAAATCATCGGTGTAAGGCTGGAAGGGAAACAAACACCAAAAGATCGTCGAGCAGACACAACTAACCCTACCTTCGCCCGAGGGCAAGCTGGAAAAGAAAATGAAGGTAGAGTGCCTTGGATGGTCTACATGCAAATCAACCAAGGACTTCCCTAAGTGTAAACTACGGCTTGTGCTAGGGTTATCGTAACTGAAGCTTTAAAATGTAAACAGTATGCATGAAATGTAAACAGAAACGAATGCAGGTATCATAAACAAAACATAAACAGAATGTAAAATAGAGAAAACAGAATAATGGCTGGCAAAACAAACTGTATTGTATTTCTTAGAAAAGATATGCACTGGTTAAAGTGTAGCTACATGTGTGGATGGCAGGTCAAGTGCCAAGCCCCAGGTGACATGATGTGATGTGATGTGTTTTAGAAGTGGTTGGATGCTAGGAGTTAGAGTGTGCTGAGTGCCCAAGGATTGCTGGTCTGAGTTTCCTAAGCCATTTAACTCAAAAATTGCCAACCCCATTTATGTGAATTGATAGGGTATTTATAGGGCTGGGCTAGGCTCGAGTGTAGAATTTGAGAATGGAATCAATGGCTGAGAGATGAGAGTAAAGCAGATCAAGTGACACGTGTCCAATGGACAACTGTGCGTGAGTTGTGTGTGAGTTGGATGTGTGTGGGCAAGCTAGGTTCTTGACCAAATGCACCGTACCTTATAATGTGTGGCTTACTCAAGCCCATAGAAGCACATACAATTTAGAACATGAGGGCTTGGCAAGCCCACAAATGAAAATTTACATTGAAAGGATGATGGACAACAAGAGAAATTGGCTTTGGCTCGATTTAAACTTCTGGATCTTTGAATTGACTACTGTAGGATGTCGATTTGAGTGGTTTTGTGGCTGTTTGAGGTGTCTTTGCTTCACCAGGGCTACCAGAATGAGTTGATTTGGTCCTGGCGTGTGTTTGGAGTGATTTTGTCTGGGCGTGAATAGTGTTCACGCTGATGAATAGTGTTCACGTTGATGAATAGTGGTCACGTTGATGAGTAGTGTTCATGCTAATGAATAGTGGTCACGCTGATGAATAGTGGTCACACTGGGCACTCATGCTGCAGTGTGACCTATAGCTTGACATAAGGAGAATGACATGTTTCACTAATTTTTGAATTTTTGAAGCCTATTTCTTGAGTGTAACTGTTGTCTGCTTGTGTCTGACCCTGCAAGTCAAGATTTGAGCCTGAATGTGCCCTGTTCGAAGCCACTTTTGGTAGGTCATGCTAGACTCATGCTGCAGCATGCCCTACAACATGACTTCAGGAAACTTCTAAAAAACTTGCAATTTTGACATTCTGAAGGCTGGACCTGCTCACACTGTCAGTCTCGACACTGTGCAGAGTTGCTCACACTGAGGGTAGACAAGTTGCCTTGGGCAAGTTGGGTGTGAGTTCCATGCCTTAGCCAAATTTTGCCTCTTGAAACTTCGAAAGGGCTTGAATCATTCTCGTTTCAAAGTGCTAGGCTGAAATTAGTGGTGTTTCATTGGTCCCTCTTTGTTGACGTTTGGAGGAATCCACTCGAGAGGCATTAACAAAGAAGTGCAAAACACCATGAACAACCATGTATCAAGCATTATCCATCAGCCCTAGGCTGAATTTCATTGCACCATTTTCAAAAGTACATGGGATTGAGGGAATGTGGTTCAAGATGCAAGGGATTGTAATCGGGGAAAGTTAGGAGTTGATCAAGGGTTATGATTGCTACTGGGATTGTTGGAGAGGAATGCTCTCATGTGAATGAGCTATATCTTTGGTCCTTGTCCATAGCCAGTGTTCAACAGACTCAGAGCCAAGATATAAGAAGTGCATTCTTTGGAGAAACAAGACTCTTATAGAGTGTTTATGGGGCCTATTGTAAACAACCAAAGCCACGCAATGATGTGTAACATGATCTCTTTGAGACATGAGTGTAACATTTTTTCAAGACAATTGCCTTCTTGCCTAGGGCTTGTATGAGAATCGCCAATAGTCTTCTGTTTATGATGTCAACAGGGTCACAAAGACCTTTTCCATGCATTTTGCTCTTTGACCCTTTTATTCTTTTCTTTTTATGTTTTTTTGTTTGTTTTTTTTTTTGCTTTATTTTGTCTTTCTATTTCTTTTACTTTTCTTTTTCTCTTTGGTATTTTTGAAAGAGATTTCTTTTAGTGCTATGCTCATGTTCGAGCACTTGCATTTTATGTCATGTACTGTGTGCTATATTTTGCATCGCAACTGCTTAGGGAGTTACAGTGCAACAGTGTATCAAGGATTTTGAGGTGAGTAGGAGATAATGTATCTAGGGGATGTAATTGAATAAGATAAGGGGGCCTGATGGGGAAATAAGGGATGTATCGGGAGTCGAGAATGTACTTATGAACAGATTGATTAACCTAGTCACATGCATCAGGAAGAATGTGATACGTTGTCGTCATGATGAAATGCATCTATGCACGAACACCTCTGGCATGTCATCCTACAAACACAACTCCAAGAAGACAAGAAAAACATAGATGAATTGGTTAAATAAGCACTTTAAACATAGAGATGGAGCCACTATGTGCAATTTCAAAGCAAACAGAATCATGAGCAGCATTAGCTTCATTAGGGTCCACGAGACAAATTATGTAGCAAATCTTTGTGGAACATGACTAGCCAATTGTAGCAACACATCTTTCCAAGTTTTGCCTGGTTGTTGATGATTTCGCTAGTTTATAGTCTTAGCAGACTGTTGTGGATTAGTTTTACGTCATAACCCTTTAGACAGTGCTAGTTTAGCATCGTAGCGGATGGTGCACTGCTAGTTTATAGTCATAGCGGACTGTGAAGAGGCAAACCAGTTCATAATCTTAGTGGACTTTGGATGCAAGTTTTATGTCATGGCAAACAGACATGGTAGTTTAGCATCATACTAAATAGAGATCTGTGGTATTAGTTTTAAGTCATGATGCTAGGACATTTTGTGGTATCAGTTTTAAGTCATAATGCTAGGACTGTCTATGCTAGTCTATAGTCATAGCGGACTATTTGTGCTTACCTTGCTTGTGTAAGGTGTGATGCTGGATGCATGGTCATGCTGTGTGTCTGCATAATCCTGCAAAGATCAACTAGGAAGAAAACAACATCAAGTGACACCTATTGTAAATAGATTTAAAATGTATTAATGAAAGAAAAGCAAAGCAAAAAGTGATAGTTTTAGGCCGTTCTAGGCGATATGCTAGTTTAAGGCCTTTTCGGGCCTTGTGTTTTTATAGTTTTATGTTTTTATGTTTCATGTTTTTCAAATGCAATGTGTAAACTAAGTTGACGAATGTGTAAACAAAGAAAAATGAGTGATCTAAGTGAGTAGGTAAAATGTAAACGCATAGGTTAGTGTAATGTAAACAAAAGTAAAAAATGCATGTCAGAGGGCTAGGCAAAAGGTAGGCAAGCATCTAGCACATTTTTGACCAAGGGAGAGTCTTGGTCATGTAGTTGCTTCCTAACTAGGCATGGATTAGGGAGCATGCAAGGTTTAGGGTCCTCTGGGGGGCTATCGGCTTCAACCACTTGTTTGGGTGTGTTAGTCTCAAGCATTACATTGGTTACCGTAGGTGTACCACCAAGAAACTCTTCTTCCAAAACTTGTGCCATGTCTATGTCGTGGATAGTCAAAGAGGAAACGTTACCACCATAGATGATAACTTGACCACCTTTATATGGAAGGTGGATTTCTTGGTGGATGGGAGAGGAGATGGCCCTTAGTTGGGCTAGCCATGGCCTGCCTGGAATCATGTTGAAACCTGGCATTTCCTCTATGACAGTGAAATCTATGCTAGTGGGAAATTGCTCTCCCGCTACAAAGGCTAAGTTGATTGTACCCTTGATTGTGACACATGATCCATTGAAGGATTTTAGACATGTGGTTTTGGTTGGACTGATTTCATTTGCCAGGACTAGCTTGTTGATGATGGAGTACAGGAATACGTTCGTTGCTGCACCATCATCAACATGCACTCTATAGATGGTGCACTGCCCAACTCATATGCTAATGGATAGTGAAGCTGTAGTGACCTCCCCTCATTTGGGGTTGACTTTGACTACATCATCGTGAAAGGTTAAGGTTGTTGAACCCAATTCTTGTGGTGTGGGAGGTAACATTGTTGCATGGATGGATGCCTCATTTGTAGGGATGTCCTCCATAACAGGAATGTAGGCTAAGACCTGGGCCAATTCTTGGTAGTGAGTAGGTGAGGTCCTGACCAGGTCGTACAAGCTAAACGTCATGTTCTTATACTTGAGAGTTTCTTTTAACTGGGTTAGTGCAGCTACAAATTCCTTGTTGTTAGCCGTTGTGTTGGCCTTGACTTCCATCGTGAAGCTTGAGAGACAGACCTCTTACAGAGGGCACTTGCACTTGGTTTGTTTGGGGGTAGGGGCTCCAGTGTTCAGTTATTGCCCTTGCTTCGACCATGGGGGTTGTGACGTGCTTGTTTGTCTTCTTGTGTTGCCATTTGGTGGACCTACTTGGGTGGCTAGTGGGGTCAACCCTTGAAGGAGGAGGGATCGAGATGTTTCTCATTGTTGGGCTTCGGGTAGGTGATGGCCCATCTTGTTGTGGCACTCTTATGACAAAAGGTTGCTTAGTGGTTTTTGTTGCTGCATCAAGCCAGTTTAACATCTTAGCGGATGAGTCATGCCATTTTAACGTCTTAGCGGACAAACGTTGTGGAGCCTTGACCACAAAGGGTGTTGTGGGTGCCTGAGGTGGCACTTTGATAACAAATAGAGGCCTCTTACTTGTGGAGGTAGAGGGGACCTTTGCCTTGCTGGGAGGCACATGGATCACGAAAGGTTGTTGCACAAGTTTGGGCTTCCCACCTATGCTAATTGAGTTTATGACATAGGAGGCATCGTCTGTGTTGGATTGACTCACCATGTCGATCAATAGTTGGCCTTGCTCTATCATTCCCTATAGGTCATCTTGTAAAGCATGACAGTTGTCTATACTATGACCAGCCATTTGATGGTAATGGCAGTATTGGTCCAACTTCAAATGTTGTGGGACTGGGGGCTCATTTGGTACTGATAACATGGGGCTCCTTAGTACTTCACAGTACCTATCATGTTTTTGGCAGGTAATCATTGACACGTGTTTGTGTTGGATTTTCCCAGCTTTCAAGAGTTGCTCCAATAGTTGAGAGGGTTGCATCGGTAATGGTGTGTACTTTGAGCATTCCTTGCACTAAAATTTGGGCTTTGGAGTGGCCCCTTCCAATGTAGGTGAATTGGTGCCAAAGTTGGTAGTTTTATTAGTTGGGGCTTTGGGTTGCTTAGTAGTTGTGTCCCAATTGGTTGTTTTTGTGCTTGCGGCCACCGTTGCCACTGTTGTGTTTTTCTTGCAAGTATGTTGGTTTTTGTAGGCCACATAAGCTGGGTCATTGCTTGATTGTGCCACCTCTTCTATATCTTTAATTTGTGCAAATGCTTGGCTCAAGGTACGGGCTTTCAAATAATAAAGTTTCAATTTAACAAAGTCATTCACAGCCTCCTTAAGGATGGTAAGCATATATGTTTTAGGGATGGGCTCGTGAAGTTCATTCAGTGTTGCACTTCACCTTTGGATAAATTTTTGTGCTGGCTCTAATGGTGCTTGTTTAATCTAAATCAAGTTATCCAGAGTAGCTTCAGGTTTTAGATTATACTTAAAAGAACGGGTGACAAACTAGTGTAACAAATCCTCCAGAGGATATGGAGTTATGGGGTAAGGCATGGTACCAGTCTAAGGCTTTTCCCATTAAGGACATAGCGAAAACTCACAAAATTGCATGAGGCTAGGCTTGAAGTAGGAGACATTCTAGTTGAAATGTCACTAGGTGTGCATTTGGATCTCCCTCTCCATTATACTTTGTTAGTGGAGGTAGTGGGATTTCTTTTGGCAAGGTTAATGGTGGAACTGAAGGGTGGATTGGTTCATCTTGATAGAAATCCAACACCTGATTTCCTCAGTGTTTGCAATTTTAAGGCTCTTTACCTCTTCAATTAACATGTGCATCATTTGCTTCATGTCTGCCCACTCTTGGGTGGTAGGTAGACCTGTGGGTTGAATGGATTGTGATTGATAGTAGTTTGACTATTATATTGTTTGTGGAAAGGGAGCCTATTGGATTATCTATTGTTGTTGTGGTGGACCAACATTTAGAAATGAGATCGTAGGGTGTGGTACACTATAGTAAGTTGGTTGGTGCTATTGAATAGTTGGTGAAGCTGACTGCCCAACCACAGGTTGTGTGGTAATCCCCTGAATGTGTTGTGTTGAAGTAGTTAGAGGTGTCCTATGGGTTTGTACCTGTGGTATGTAATGAGTGGACATGGAAACTGGTACTTCTTGTTGAGATGCCAGTCCTCGAGTGTATGCGGATGAAGGAGGAAGCATAGTTTCTCCTAGGAAAGGTTGAAATAATGGGTTTGTATAGGTGTGAAGACTGATGGTATGGTACGAATCCCCATGCTCGGATTGGATGGCAAAGTCATCTTCCTCATCTCCATTCTAAGGCTCTATTAGAGGTGGCTGTAAGGCTTGACTCCTTGCCATGAGAAGCTGAGATATGAGTCGATGATGGAGCTTAGAAAGGGGGATTATGTCAAATGCTGAGGAAATGAACTCACGACCTCCCTTGTAGATGAGCTCATAGTTTCGCTTTACCTCTCTTTCTATGCGATTGATAGGCAAGTTGGCTTGGATTTTCACACAAATGAAGTTATATTGTTTAGGTGTGATAATGTGGGAAGATTCCATGACAGCGTGTCCAAGCCGACAATGTGTCGCACCTATAGCATGTGCAGCATGACTAACCTACAGCATGTGTAGTGTGACTAACCTGCAACGTGTGCAGTGTGAATAGCCTGCAACGTGACTAACCTGTAGCTTGTGCAGTGTGACTAGCCTGTAGCGTGTGAAGCGTGACTAGCTTGCAGCATGTGCAGCGTGACTAACTTGCAGCATGTGCAACATGACTAACCTACAGCGTGTGCAGTGTGAAAGCATGTGCAGCATGACAAACTAACAAAACTAGCTTCAACGTGTGCAACTGGAGCATGTGCAAGCTACAGCGTGTGCAATTGTAGCGTGTGCAACTGTCAGCATGAGCAAGATGCAACATGACAAGGTGGGGTTTAGTTTCAGCACTTGATTTGTGCAACATTTTGAACCGTAGTGTGACTAAGGTTTTGATAGACGGTAAATAGGTAGGCCCTCCTTCTAGCGCCAATTTACTATACTAACCTAAACTTTTGGTGTAAGGCTGGAAGGGAAACAAACATCGAAAGATCATTGGGCAGACACAACTAACCCTGCCTTCACCCGAGCACAAGCTAGAAAAGTAAACGAAGGTAGAGTGCCTTGGATGGTCTGTATGCAATTCAACCAAGGACTTCCCCAAGCGTAAACTACGGCTTGCGCTGGGGTTATCGTAACTGAAGCTTTAAAACGTAAATGGTGTGCATGAAATGTAAATAGAAATGTATGCAGGTATCATAAAAAAACGTAAATAGAATGTAAAATAGACCAAATAGAATAATGGATAGCAAAGAAAACTGTATTGTATTGCTTAGAAAAGATATGCACCGGTCAAAGCGTAGCTGCACGTGTGGATGGCAAGTCAAGCGCCAAGCCTTGGGTGACGTGGTGTGATGTGTTTCAGAAGTGCTTGGATGCTAGGAGTCAAAGTGTGTTGAGTGCCCAAGGATTACTGGTCTGATTTTCCTAAGCCATTTAACTCAAAAATTGCCAACCCCATTTATGTGAATTGATAGGGTATTTATAGGGCTGGGCTGGGCTGGGCTCTGGTGCGGAATTTGAGAATGGAATCAATGGTTGAGAGATGAGAGGAAAGTAGATCAAGTGACACGTGTCCAATGGACAATTGTGCGTGAGTTGTGTGTGAGTTGGACGTGTGCGGGCAAGCTACGTTCTTGACCAGATGCACCATACCTTACAATGTGTGGCTTACTCAAGCCCAAAGAAGCACATACAATTTATAACATGAGGGCTCGGCAAGCCCACAAATGAAAATTTACATTGAAAGGATGATGTACAATAAGGGGAATTGGCTCTGGCTCACTTGAAACTTCTGGATCTTTGAATTGACTACTACAGGATGTTGATTTGAGTGGTTTTGTGGTTGTTTGAGGCATCTTTGCTTCACCAGGGCCCCCAACGTGAGTTGATTTGGTCCTAATGTGTCCTTGGCATGCGTTTGGAGTGCTTTTGTTTGGGCGTGAATAGTACTCATGTTGAGGAATAGTGTCACACTGATGAATAGTGTTCACACTGATGAATAGTGGTCACGTTGATGAATAGTGGTCAAGCTAATGAATAGTGTTCATGCTGATGAATAGTAGTCATGTTGATGAATAGTGTTTACGTTGATGAATAGTAGTCACATTGATGAATAGTGGTCACACTAGGCACTCATGCTGCAGTGTGACCTGCAGCTTGACCTAAGGAGAATGACACATTTCACTAATTTTTGAATTTTTGAAGCCTGTTTCTTGAGTGTAACTATTGCATGCTTGTGTTTGACCCTGTAAGTCGAGATTTGAGCCTGAATATGCCCTATTTAGAACCACTTTTGGTAGGTCACACTGGACTCATGCTGCAGCATGACCTGCAGCGTGACTTCAGGAAACTTCTGAAAAACTTACAATTTTGACATTCTGAATGCTGGACTTGCTCATGCTGTCAGTCTTGACGCTGTGCAGAGTTGCTCACATTGAGGGTGGACAAGCTGCCTTGGGAAAGTTGGGTGTGAGCTCCATGCCTTAGCCAAATTTTGTCTCTTGAAACTTCGAAAGGGCTTGAATCGTTCTCGTTTCAAAGTGCTAGGCTGAAATTAGTGGTGTTTTAAATAGTATCTACCCATTGCCACATCAAGGGTCTCATGAGTTCCTTGCTTCCATCCCTATATTTTTTTTTGTAAGTTTAACACTTGTGAATAGGTTTGGTACTTGTCATTAAAGATTTCAAGCATGGTGCTCTTGCATCTAATGGATTCAGGTTCCATTGATCTATACCAGCTCTCTACCTCCTACACAAGTGTTCTAGGAAATAGCTTCAACTTTTTCCAATCAATATCTATGTTTCGGAGGGCATAGGCATCGTGGAAAGCTTGAAGGTGATGCTATGGATCAACATTGTAGCTATCTTCAAATCTTGACATATTTTTCATGTCTAGCTATTTGACTCGACTATTCCTCATGTGCGTGGTTAGTAACTAGATAGCTTCTTGGATATTTATCATGCTTCGGGTTGTCATAAGGGGTTCATCATCATGGTTGGGTTTGTATGCTCTATTGTAGTAATGACCCCTTCTATGCTCATATCCCTCTTAATCATCTCTTCGCTCCCTTTATCTCCTTCATTCATGTTCTTCATCTTTTGTATTAGAGTGTCATGAATATCTATCATGATGGCCATGAGTCCTTCTTCTTTCCCTGTCATAGTCCTAATACTTGTGTCGTCTCCTATTAGAGTCCTTTGATGATCATGATGAGGTAGTAGGAGAACGATGCAGGCTTGTTCTTGTTTTATGGCTCTTGTATTATTCTTTGTAGGATTTGACAGGAATCCTTGACCTTGAGTTAGTAGCCTTCTGCTTGTCTTTGCTAGAGTGGAATGAAGTTGGGCTTTGATAGGTTCCTCAAGTATAATGATAGGTGTTTTTGAAGGCTCCTCATGGTTTTGGTGAAGTTGCTCTGAAATAAATGCATCAACATCGAGTTCTTCCAAGATAATAGAAGTGTTTACTTGTGTCCCTTTGCTGTGTGCATGGTTGATCTCCATGGCAGCATCTCTCCTCATCTACTCCTTTGTGGCTTCATAGGGTCTTATCATGTGCTAAGTCACATGATAGCCTTCTTGGATCTAATCCAAATGCATTTCCCTTAGAGTAGTTTGGAGCATGTTAAGTGCTGCACGTTTTGGAGGTAGGACTATATTGCCTTGCATATCTCTCCATATCATTTGATTATCTTTATGGAAGATCAAAGTGAAGTTTGGATGGTAAGGATCAATGTGAGCGTAAGTGATTCTTGTCTACATTGGCATCCCCCATTTGTCTTCATTAATGATTCTATCACTACTTCTTCTTGTTTCCTTGGCAAGTGATGGTTGATCTTTGTTTGAAGCCATACTATATTTTTAGACATTATGTATTAAGTATGCTTTCGTATGGTTATAAGATTTGACTTTGTGTTTCAGATACAACAAACTTTGGAAAATCAATTACTAAGCATACATTGACTTGTCCCCAACAGTGGCACCAATGATGAGCAGTGGAGTAGTCCAACACCCAACCATACGACATATGAGTGTTCACACGTAGCCCAGTTGAATTCAATGGATAAGGCAATATAATTATGCTAGTAATTAGTTTAAGTTCACAATTTTTATCTTTCCACGTGAGTTAGTAAAATCAATGTGTATGGTTTAACTCATGATGACGTGTATGATGCGTTGATGTTGTAGGGCCATGTTACTCTTAGTGAATATAAGGTAAATGAAGTGATTTCTAAATCATACTCATGGTAAACAAATCTACTTAGTCCTAGTGTGATAAACATCTATTCTTGATTCTCCATACATGTCTTGGATTTATGTAATCATTACTAGGGTTACCAAGTATTCCGCTACTGGATGAACCAAGTGATAATACTACTAGGTTACCAAACAATCACACTTAAGACTCAAAATCAGTCATATCTATTTTGCTTAATAACAACAAAAGTAAAGTTCATGTGAAAGTAAATAGTAACTAAGAAAGTAGTAATGCTGCAATGATGCAAAGTAATCTTGATCTTTATTTTCGGTCATGAAACGTATCCAAGCACATTACAGTCTAATAAAGACTCTGTATAATCACTTAACATCACATTGTGGGCATACACTCCTAAGTGCTAAGTGCTAAAATTAAGAAAACAAAATGATAGAATTTTGCTAAGTTAGAATGAAACTGCTGCTGGACCATGCACCTAGGTGTCATATTTATAGGCATGCACATGCCCATGATATCAGATATCCAACATTGTATCTTGTGCCCCAATATCCAAGATCTAATATTGCTATAATGTTGACTCTATATTGGATCCTTGCAAAAATTCAATTTATGACTCTATATGTTAACTAACCAAGATGTAATTTATGATTTTATTTCTTTGTTAATGCTTGAAAACATGTGCCTATAATACTTGCCCTTGTTTCTTGAAAATCAATTTATGATGGAGAACATTTGATGCCTCCATTGGTACATAGCCAATTTGTAGAGTCTATCTTTATTGTTCATGAAAATGTAATATCTGTCAAATAAATCCTATGATTTGTCAATGCTTGAAAACATGTGCCCAGAATACTCGCTGTTTTTTTTTGAAAATCAAATTAAGATGGAGAATATTTAATGCCTCCATTGGTACTTGATCAATAGTAAAGTTTGTTTTATTTGTCATGAAAATGTAATATTTATCCAATAAATTATATGATTTGTCAATGCTTGAAAACATGTGCCTAGAGTACTTGCCATTCTTTCTTAAAAATCAAATTAAAATGGAGAACATTTGATGCCTTCATTGGTACTCAATCAATTTGTACAATAAAGACAAATCTATCTTTTCATGAAAATGTAATATCTGTCAAGTAAATTATAGTAATAAAGCTTCATATCATTTCATCTAAATGGTAAACCTCGTCTAGAAAATCTACTTTAAATGCTTTCAATGTGAGCTTTTGAACCGGAAAAGGGTCAACTTGACACGTTGTCATGCTCTTAAAAATCCAGGAAATAGCGACATGAACAAAACTGTCCAGGAAATAGCGACCTGAACAAAACCGTTTGTAGGGGATTTAATTTCCACAATTCCACAGCCTACTCGTGTGTTCCAAGGCAGCCTTGCAAATCTGAACAACATAAAAATTCAAACATGTACCGGCGACGAAATTTTGTGTTGTGGTTGGTTAGTCAATCAATCTATGATGGTTCAAGGGAAGCATGGATGGCAAAAATACTTTAAAAGTAATGCCTCAAGCGTTATGTGGAAAACTCAGCATGAAAATTACAGGAGCAGTGTAAATCTTTCAAACAAGAATTAAATTTCACCGTAACTATAAGCATATTTTCAAATTTTAGCACGTTGAGGTTTAAAAGAGAGAATAGCGACAGAAATTGACATTTGTGGATATCTTAGCTTGTTCAACTACGATGTAGTTGGATTGATGATATTATGTTGTATTATTCTAACTTAGTAAATAATGTGCTTAAATTTATTATTCTAGATTAAAAGTTCAATGGCTTACAAAAGGGCTCCTCACTTGCACAACCTACAAGCACACTCTTTTTAGAGAAATTAAATCAATCTTCCACTTTTAATTCTAAGATAATGTGAACTTAAATAAAACTTGCCGATGGCACTTCAATACTTAATTGGAATAGTAGTAGTGAGATAGTGAGCTTCTACATCTAGTTTATCATGTCTAGTGTGGCGTATAAATAAAATTATTTCTTACCTTCTACATTAAACAACTGTGTTACAGCCTTTTGCTTCACTAATTGGCTGATATGCTTAGTATTTTGCTACACATCCTCCCAAGATATATTCCATTTTGGAAACTATAGCATTCTTTGAAAATACCAACCATAGTCTCACGAATCCTCAATAATTGCTGAAATTTTTTTTTGCACTCTTTCAATATCTTTCCAAAGTGTAGCACTACGTCCAAGTCCCCAAACATCATATCCATACAATACAATACAGTAGAATAGATGATAGTTTGAAAATTTTATTTTTTGACTTTCAAGTCCAAAGTTCCAAATCCTTGTGCTTACTTTCGAAAGAATCCAAAGCTTTGAAACCTCTTTCTATTCTTTCTTTAATACACTTCCCCCACATGTAATTGTTCATATAAGTAAAACTCAAAGATTGAAAGAAATCTCCTATTTGTACCTTGATTCCTTCAAATGGAGGTTATGAAAAGTATTTCTTGTACCTTGATCATCAATTTCATTTTATCCACATTTACTTAAAGATTAGATGAGTGAAAATAAGTTTCTAAAATTTGCAACGTATTTTGTATATGTTCTATAATAGTGGAAATCAAAATAGCATCAAAAAGTTGAAAAATAGCCTTGTACTTTAATATAACATATGTTTCATATAATGGAAACTATAATTACCAGTTACTTTATTAGCCTAATACTTGTTGATGAGCGATGGAGTAATCCAACACCCAACCATACAAGATATGAGTGTTCCCGTGTAGCCCAATCGTAATCCGTGGACAAGGCAATGTGATTATGATAGTAATTCGTTAAAGTTCAGGATTGTTATCTTCCCACATGGAGCTAGTATAATCTATGCATATGGATTAGCTCTTAATGAGGTGTATTCCATATCTCCTAGCTACGATGGTAAAGAGTGAAAATAGTCCTAAGTCTATAGGAAATAGTAAAGCAATCTAATCTAGCCTAGTGTAATGAGTATCTGTTCTTGGCTTGCTGTGCATGCCTTGGGCTCATGTAACCATTACTTGGATTACCAAGTGAGTTCACTACTTGGCAAATCAAGTGAAACCACTCTTGGGTTACCAAACAATTACACTTAAATGTTCAAAACTAGTCGTACTTATTCTACTTTACTAATGAATAAGGAAAGAAAAGTACTTGGAAATGTAAATGATTGAGATAAAAAATAGTAAAAACTATGCTAAGTAAAACAGTAAAGCTAGGTGGATGTTGCAATGATGAAAAGATATCCTGATCTTTATTTCCATGATAAATTGTGCCCAAGTACACTTCACTTGAATAAAGATCTCAGACAATTGCTCAAAACCACACTGCAGGCATTCACTCTATTGCTAAGCTACAACAATAAACTACAAGAGCTTCAATACATGTTGATTGAATTATGTGTTAGAATGTGTGCCTAAGTGTCATATTTATAGGCAAGCATGGGTGACATAATATTGGATATCCAATGTCGTAGCATAGGCTTTGATATCACAACTTTGATATTAGATTTCTGATATTGTAGGCAATGAAAAATTCACTTTATCATACCCCCACAACTCACTGAAAACTTGTCCTCAAGTTAAAACAAAATGAGAATAGAGTTTCTTACAAAATTTGGGAGGTAGATTTACATGATTGTCTAACTATATACATGACTCTTGAATGCCGCAATGGTGTGTTAGAAAAATGATACAAGACATGACATGACAAACATTAACAAAAAAATAAAATTTTGATGAAGCTTGATGTAGCCTTATGTAGTGCCTAGTGGCAATGGCTCTTCCATTAGTTGCTTCCCTTTGTCATTAGGCTTCTAAAATTTATATCTGTTTCAAAGCACTCGAAGCTCTTCTTCCTTTTTTTCTTGGGTCATGTACCATCTGTGCTTATTGTGCAATGTGTGATGGAGTAGCTACATCCCATGGGCATGATAGCTGCAAGAACATCTAATTGGCCTTGACGTACCAGGCCATGGGCTGCCTCCTCTCTTCTTCAAATGTTCTTGCCTTTTTTCTTAATTCATGGTAATCTGACAATCTCCTAGCTAGGTTCACTGCTACATCATTTTCCCCTAATAGCTAGCATTTACTACTTCTAATTTGAAGTTTGCCACCTGCAAACTCTTTCTCATACAAGGCATATGTGGTTTCTACTTGTTGTTCTAATTCATTTCTAGGCCTACCTACTATTAACATGGCCAAGTTAGCATAATGAAGGTTAGCTAACCCCATGTACTCTTTCAAATCCTTAATCTATAGGTATTTATTCTTGACTTTCACCTAGTGGACATGGGCATAACTATCCAAGATGGGCTACCAATCAAGATTCTATAGCATTGATTCCTGCCTTAGCCATCTAGATTTATTTCTCATTGATTTTCTTGTACATGCCCACATGGTTGCGGAAGTGTTCTTTGAACCTCTCATGTTTCTTTACCTCATTCTACCATGTGCTAATTTCAATGGCTAATTTTTGGTATATGGCACATACCTCCTCCATTAAGAGGGCTCTATTTTCTCATGCAAGGTAGCTCATGTCTTGGTTGACCCTCACCAGTTGTTCTCTTAATTGATGAATGCTTGCCTCCAAGATATTCTTCTATTCTTTCATAATGATCAATTACTTATTGTCTCCAATGAGCTATTTGTTCTCTTCTTAGGTTGTAGTGAGTGCCTTAGCATGTGCATACATTTGGGCTTCTAGTACTAAGGCATTTCACATTGCTTTCTCCTTCTCATTCTCCATCTATTTATTCTTCTCAATTAGGCAAGTGGCTAATTTGCTTTGTTCTGAACTCCTCTAGTTGGTCAAGTGTAATGAATTGTGTGGAATCTCTGCATTCAGCTCTCAGGGTTGTGAGCTCTTCCTATAATCTCAAAATTTTAGCTTCTGCATGCTTCACCTTGGTCTCTACCATGACCAAATTACCCTTTGTGGTAATCAGCTTTGAATACACTACAATCACTTGGGATGTTGAAAAGTATTGGCATTACTTGTACAATCTACAGTAGTTAATTGAGCACATCTTCATGGTCTACAGGAGTCATTGAGGTTTTGGCTAACATTTGAACATCTATGGCTTCAGTTAGATCTGTTGATGGCACAACTGGTATGTTGAAGGACTCTTTGATGTGATCAATGATCACCACTATTGCTCCCGCTGCATCCTGGTGTTGCATTACCACAATTGCAATTCCTTCTCTAGTTTCTAGCATCACTTGGAATAATGCAGCATTCCCAAAGATCTATTGTGACCATTGGTCCCCTACTCTTTACTGTAATGAGATTTTTCCACTCTTATGATCTACTAAAACTATGGGCAAGATGATACTATTGATAACTTTGTAAAGATTGGCCTCTTCCCTTATTCCCCAGCTAATGATCTCTACAATTTGTAGCAGATAACTCATTGACAGCCTATATTCCTATGGTGGTGATTGTAGAATTTTTTGTTATTACTACTAGCTAGTGGGACCTACTAGCTTATTGTTTGGTCTGTGTGATTTCTCTAGTGCTAGATTGTTCCTTACCTTGGTCTTTTGTAGGTGATGGTAGTTTGAGCAGTTCATCATATAAAGCATTCTAGGCCTTCCTAGGAACATTTTTGGTGTATCCCAAGATTATAGCTTATTTTCATAGCTTCTTAATAAGGAAAGAGAATGGAAGTGTTGGCTTCCTTACATTCCTTTTTAAAAATCACCTCTAGATCTCTATAAAGTAAAGCTATGTGAGATTGGTATTATATTTTTCCATCAAGATCACACTTCCTCTAGCTACATAATTAGATAATTTATTTAATCCTTTTTTTGGGAACAACTGTTAGGTACCAATCTTGAAATAGATTCTTTCCTCCTAAGTTAATTCATTGTATCCCATATCTTCTTTGCCATATGCTCATTTCAACCATAGTTTTCTAGTGTTAGCATCTGATATGATAAACATGTGTGTTATCTTTGCCCCTTCATTGGGTATGTTTAAGCTTCAAATATCACCTTGATTAAGTATGACAAAAGGACTCCTCCAATGTTGAAAATAGTGCTTCCAAAATAAATTTTATGAATGGGCCAAAGTTCATTTCCACAATGACTACGGTCAGGATTGATTTTTCTTGGATAGCTTGGAGGCATTCTTGCAACAACGTGAGGCATTGTCCTTGTACTTGCGGTTTCACTACCTCTCCTTGGGCTAACTATCTAATGGAAAGAGTTTCCTAATGGATGTTGAAGGATAGGGCTTCCTGCTCCACATGTTATGGGTCTTGTCCTCCTATTCAACCTCTACCTTGGCCTCTTGGTCTCTTACTTATGGCTTGTGAGGGTCCTCCATGTGCTCCTCCCTTTAGGTCCATCTATAATCAATCAAGGATTTTGAATTACTAAGGTGTTCTCATTTATTGTTAATGATTCCATACCTTACCCATACCCTTAGTTACATTAGCTTCTTAGTTTAGTATGATTGCAGAGTTAGTGAATTTTCAAAAAGTTACCCCATAAGTGTTAGTTTCTATACAATCCTTCATAGTTGCCTAATTTGTTCTTATTCATGGCTTGTACTCATGGTTATGGTTCCTTAAGTGCATTATTTAAGTATTTTGACATTATTTAAATTAACAAGTTACAATTATCCATTCATACTTACCCTTAAAATACCTTCCGGGAATTAGGATTTTTTTAAAAATTAGCTCAGATTTTCCTCACTAGCAACCCCCCATGACTAAGATGAGCACTTTGGGATAAAATAGATTTGAAAATCATAGCCATAACGTGCAAGTTATGGCTTGGTGAAGCTAGGAGGTCATAGCTCAAATCAGAGAAGAAAATTGGAAAACTTCTTTGGCTTCAATGCATGAAATGAAAAATTTTGGATAAGTCCTCACATATTTATAATTTTTTATGGATTCGATATCAGGGATCCAATATCAAAGGCCAAGAATTGTTATTTTTCAACAAGTTTTGAAGATGGAAAATGAACCCTATTGATTGTCTAGAAGGTTTGAAGTGTATTCAAAGGATCTTGAGTGATGGATGATGCATATTTCATCAAAAACTTAGCATAGATAGTGTGTAAAGAAGGAATCTCGGGCTATGAAAGTTCATGTTTGATGAGATGGGTAATGAATTATTTGGTATAGAATAGAGTTACGTGATGTAAAGTGAAGTTTTGATGAACATTTATTGGTCTTGGAAGGTTCAAGATGATGTGGAATTGCTAAACAAATATAACATACAATAGTTATATAAGTGAGTCCTCCCCAAAGTAGGCTCTAGCACTTAATGCCCTTGTATAACAACACCAAAAAGTGTGCTTAGGCACTTAAGGAGTTGAATGTAACATATACCTATTTAGCAAAACACACATGTTAGTACCACCAAATTTGGAAAATTGCACTATGTAACACAAAACCACAAGTTATGGTTATTCAAACAATGAGATGAGATGGACTTAGAAGGGGTTGTAGAAATCAAGATGTGAGGTATCTTACCATAGGCATAATGAATTCTTATGTTTTATTAGTGGTTAAAGTAATCACTATTCTTTTTGTCCAAGATTCAAGCCAAGTCCAAACCACATTTCACTGACATCGCATTGTCTCATTTCTTGGAATTACAACTATAATACTACCACTATTGCTAGCAGTATTTTCACCTAGTGTATTGTCCAAGGGAAGAACTTGGTTCGAAAGACTTGGCATATCCATGGTTTGGAAATCTGGTTGTGATTTTGCATAACCTAGACTCCATTCTCACGGATCACCAAGAATTTCGTGAAGTGCCACAAGCAAGCTACGTAAAAGGCATGATGCATGTTGAAATGGGACTTAACCTTCTTATGAAGCTTGATCATTTCAGCTTGCAAACCTTTGCATAGATGCTTGGCCCAGTTGTAATGGGCCCCCTCTTCCATGACCTCCATCATCAGTCAAGCTTGCTCAATCCCAATGATCTTGCCTTGGGACAGTAGCTTGGGGAAAGCGCAGGCACAGAAGATGGGGTAAATCGTTTTGGCTGCTCTCAGCTTGGCTATTTTAATTGGGATCCCCTTTTACCCTTTCACTACCCCTACCCACTCCTTAGTGTCCCTCTAATGGTTTACCTCCTTTTTGGTCTCTGCTCCTATAGGGAGACCATCAGCAAGGACACTGAAGAGGTTCACAAATAGTTGGTCATTGATTTCAAGGACCACTTGCACACCGTGCACATGCGTGTGGAAGCGGTCTACCTTTTAGAAAAGGAGTAAGCTAGGGTAAGCATCTCAAAAGCAAGGATGTTTGGGTTCATGGCCAAGAATAATTCTATGAGCCCAGCATCCCGGAGGTGGTTGGTAAGTGATTCCGAGGCTCCATTACAAAGCTAGCATTGGGTCTCGTCCACCTCCCCATACTTGAAGTAGATTTTGGCCTTGTGATGCCTAGAGGTGATCATTGTCACCTCCTGGGATTTCTTCTCCGCTGTAGCAATTTGCACATGAAAAAAAGAAAAAATTTAGACAAAGAAAAAAACCAAAAAAATAATAACAAGGAAAACACTCTAACATGCAAACGACTCATAGTTTGACTTACCAGGTTTAAATGGCGACGGGAATGATGGAAGATCCACCAATACATCTTCAACGTTGATCAGCTTAAAGGGTGCCCAATCCCCATCCAACAAATCCAACTCCTTGCACCTATCGTAGAACTGGGAGTACCAAGTTGGATAGGTTTTGTACTCACCCCCGCATTGGCCTATGGCATCTGCGTGCATATTCTCAGCAGAAGAAAACTCTCACTGCGCCATCTGTGCCAAGGACAATGCATCTGTATCATCATGAAGCCCACTCTTTCTAATGAAAAACTGGTAGCAAGTTAACATTTTCCTAATGTAGTATGCATTGCATAGCGTAGAGGAATATGTTTACGGAACTCACCTGCCAACGTAGTAAATGATTCCTGGTGAGTTCTGAAAACACGTTTCCATGTGATGGGCAATAAATAATGTGTTATACTAATGGTAGAAATTATACTTGGGCATATCTCAGATTCAAGCCAAACGCCTCAAGATTTTTTGGCGCTGACTAGAACGCTCTTCCCACCTGCTTCTAATTGCTCCATTAGTCAAGAATCTCAAAATACCTCGGTTAGCCCCAAGCAATAGGGTTTTTGTTATTACAGCTGCTACCTCCTCTGATAAGTGTGACCAAACGATCACACTAAAGTGCTTGACGAAAAATTGTAGAAAGTTTCATGCACCTTTCTGGAACCAAACCGCTTGCTATCCCACACGTGTGTGGGGTGGAGGAACGTTGGCCACCAGTTCGCATAGGCAACATAGGATCCCTATGATTTCTAGGACAATTAAAATTGGCCTTAGCATCACCCTCCATAACACAACAACAAATGTTAACATCATGTTCGAGCAAAGTTAGCTTGTAGCATAGCAGGATTGGTAGTTAGCAAATAGCATAGCATGATTCTTCCCTTGCATGTAGCATAGCCAAAGCATAAAGGCAATAGCATAGTAGGACTAGCATAGCGTAGCGACAAAAAAAATTAATGTGAATTTTAAACAAGGAAGGATTCAATATGCTACAGCCATTTCAAAAAATATTCTACTTGACAGAACAATTCACATTACGCCGCGATAAACACATGTTACGCTGTCAAATCATGTACATGGCCAAACCCTCTCAAGGGTCGTACAGTACGCTAGTTGTATGCTTAGTTGTTAAAATTGCCTAAACCTCTGCGGCAAGGCAGCCATAGCAATCACGGTCTGGGCAACATTGCATGCAACCTTAGCATAACACCCATACATCCATCGCAGTCGAATCGGCAACAACGGTAGTGTAATGGCCAAAATAACAACAAAAACAATGATAGAAAATGCAGATTTCAAAACAAAAATAGAAGTGGAGAAAGAAAGTAGAAGTGATAATGGCAACATATAAAAAAAGGAGAGCAGCATAGTAGCTTACCGGGCCAACGGAGTTTCCTCCCTTACTGTGACATGTGCCTGTGACAGACGTCCCAGGGTGTCCTTCACCTCGTCTACTTTGGCGAGCACTAGGTGCTTGCGTTCTCTCTTGGGTGCCATCGTCTCGATTACAGATTCTTTCGTGGTCACTACGCTTAATTACCTTGCTCTTTCCTAATGTAGCTACTCTACGCTCTGGATGTAGACTTTGTGTTGTTACAGTGAAAATGACGAGTTTACCAGGGGTAAACCCCAATTTATAGCGAAAACGGTGAAATGAAACTTGCCATTCTGTCTTCCCGATTAATGTGGGATGTTCCATATAGCGTAGCATTCCCGTCATAGTGTAGCAACACTGTTTGCATTGTTACAGGTGGGCCCGACTGAAAACTTCGATCCACCTCAAACTAGCTATTTATCTTCATGAGAATAATAAGTTAGCTGTCTACAAAGACCTTAAACTAGCAATCTCACAACTTCAACTTGTTAGTGGTCCACAAAGACCTTAAACTAATGTAACTCACCTTCTCATAGTTACAACTCGTTAGTGGTTCGCAAAGACCTTAACTAGCAGTTCTGACGCATACGTTCAATCTCGTTAGTGGTCCGCAAAGACCTTAAACTAGCAGTTTTGATGCATACGTTCAATCTCGTTAGCGATCCACAAAGACCCTAAACTAATACCTCATAGTTCCACTAGAATAGCCTATTAAGCGATCTGCAAAGACCTTAAACTAGCAATTTTGATCCACAACTTCGATCTTCTTAGCGGTCTGCAAAGACCTTAAACTAATACTTTTGGCATAACCCGTTAGCGGTTTGCAAAGACCTTAAACTAGAAGTTTTTAATTTTGGCATTTAGGCGGTCTATTACGACCTTAAACTTGCAAATTGCAAACTCTATATCATATTTCACAATTATTTAACTTTTGCATATTTCATCATTGCTCTGCAAATGTCTGCTGTGCATTGTTGCTACAAACAGGTATCCCTTGACTTGGCATTTATCTCATTGTGGAAGGTTTAGTAAGAATGGCAATGCATCATGATCTTTATTCACCTCTAGCCTTGACAGGTCCACATGGGAAGCTTGCAAGACAATTGAACCCAGAGACAATAGATTGGGAATCATCCATAGATAGCACTGTAGCATCCTTAGAAACATCCCTAGATTGGCCCGAACATCTGGTCCAAGCCCTAGATTTAGAGGCCAGGGATGTAGCTGAGGATCCTCTCATTGAAACGCTTGTGGCCACATCCAAGGGAAAAATAAAACCATTAAAACTTAGCTCCCTCCTAGATTTGCAAACACATAAAGATGTATCTAAGATACTGTAAGACAACATCGAGGTCTTCACGTGGTCATACAATGACATGCCAGGTTTTGATCCGAGGCTTATACAGCACAACATTATCTTAGATCCATGTATGAAAGCAGTTAAGTAGAAGGCTCGCAAGGTTAAACCAGAGATTGCACTGGTCGTATGGGATGAAATCACCAAGCTGTATCAGACTAGTTTCATTTGGGAAGTTGATTACTTAGAGTGGGTGTCAAACATAGTTGTGGTTTCTAAGAAAATAAAAGGAATATGAATTTGTATAGACTTTCGGGACTTGAATAAAGCCATGATCAAGGATGACTTCCCACTGTTGAGTATTGATCAACTCATTGACACTACGGCTGGTCATGCTTTGTTATCCTTCATGGATAGTTTCTCCGGCTACAACCAAATTCGCATATACCCAGAGCATCAGTTAACAACAACTTTCATGACCTCATAGGATAATTTTTGTTACACTATGATGCCCTTTGGGCTCAAAAATGCCAAAGCAACCTACCAGAGAGCCATGACATACATCTTTGGCGACTACATCCTAGAAATGCTAAATGACTACATGGATGACATAGTGGTCAAATGTAAAGAGGTCGTCGATCATCCCAAAAATCTAGGTGTAGTCCTCAAGCGCTGCTAGATGCATGATTTATGCCTTAACCTAAAGAAGTGTGTCTTCAGGGTTAGCACCAGACACATGTTAGGGTTTGTAGTATTGGAGGCTAGAATATGAGTGGACCCTAATGAAGTTAAGGACATTGTTAATTTAGCACCCCCTACAAACCTTAAAGAATTGTGCAGGTTACAAGGTAGAGTATAGTTCTTTAGAAGTTTTATAGCAAAGTTGATTGACAAGTCACACCCCATGCAACATCTACTAAAGAAAGGGATTAACTTCGAATGGACAACACAATGGCAACAAGCCTTTTATGATCTAAAGAAAGAGCTTTTACACCTCCTGACTATTTAGCCATCGTAGAGGGATAAGCCTTTCTTCATCTACCTTGCCACCTTAGACATGTCTATCATGACATTGTTATGTCAAAGATAAGAGGACGGCTCTGAGATTCCAGTGTATTACTTAACTCATGCACTGATAGTGTATGAGACAAAATACAATGTGGAGAGAAACTTCCTTGCCGTAGTCTTTGTATTAAATAAATGGAGGCATTATCTGTTTTGCAGCAGAGTTAACATCATTTGCAAGAGCAATGTACTCTGGGGTATCATAAATAATCTATAAGAAAGTAGTAGGATAGCCTGGTGGAAAGCCATAATAGTAGAATTTGACTTACATTATATGAGCTAATCATCAACAAAGGGTTAAGCTATAGCAACGTAACTTACGACCTCACCTATCGATGATCGCACAATCATAGATCCCGAATTCCCTGACAAGCATGTTAGCACTATCAACATCATCCCGTCACATCTTGAAGCCACTTTACATTTCGATGATGCCTCGACCATGTGAGGAGGTAGTGCAGCTATTGTCATTATGTTCTCCTCTGGGGAATATAACCCTTTGCTTATCGTTTTGCATTCCTTTGTATGAAACAACGTGGCAGAGTACGAAGGATTACTTAGGGGCCTCTTAGCAGTCTAATCATTAAGCATTCAACACTTGGTGATTTGCAATGATTCACAACTCGTTGTGAATCAAATCACTAAGGTCTATGCCTGCAAAGCTACACATCTATGGCCCTATTGCAACCTAGCAAAAACTTTACTTAAACAGTTTACAACAACAGACATTCAACACGTGCCATGCAACAAAAACATCATAGCAAACACCTTGGCCACCCTAGCATTAAACGTGTGACCACACGTATTCGTAAATTTTCCTACTTCGATTACCGAGTGTACAGAGCCTATCACTCAAGCGGTACACGTAGCCTCTGTAAGTGCTGTAGATACCCAGGAGTGGTACACCAACATTAAAGCCTAGCTATAACATGGTGAGACCCCATGCAGATTGACATCTACCCAGAGAGATATGATCCACAGGCATGCTTGGAAATATGTGCTCATGGGAGACAACTCCCTGTGCAAACGCTCCTTTGACGGGATTTTGCTGGCATGCGTAAAAAAGGAGCAAACGTAGAAGGTCTTTAATGAGGTACATAAGGAATTGTGTGTTGGACACATAGCACCTACGACTATGGCAGAAAAAATTAGATGCATAGAGTACTAATGGCCTCACATGGAGTGTGATTGCCTAGCCAAAGTCAAGACTTGTGATATGTACCAAAGATGCACAAATCTCATACATGTTTGACCTACAGAATTGCATCCAACGTAGATCATGTGGCCATTCCAATGATGGGGACTAGACATCATAGGACCTATCACACCTAAGTCTTCTGCAGGGCATAGCTTCATCATCATCGCCACTGAGTATTTTATAAAGTGGGTGGAGGCTATTCCCCTTAGGAAGACTACATCTCAATAGGTTTGCCACTTCATCTTAGATAACATCATGATGAGGTTTAGGCTTCCCTTGACTATCGTGACCAACAATGAGCCATAATTTAGTAGTGCAAAAACCAAAACCTTTTGCAGTAACCTTGGCATTAGGCAATCATTCTCCTCGCCATACTACCCATAGGAAAATGGACAGGTAGAAGCTACAAACAAGTCCATCATCAACTTTCTCAAGAAAATTCTTGACAACAGCAATAGGCGATGGCATGAGAAAATCCTCTATGTGTTGTGGGCTTACAAGATGACGTATAGGACAGCAACAGGTAAAACTCCTTATAGTCTTGTTTACGGATCTGAAGTGGTGTTACCTCTTGAGTTGCAGGGACCGTTACTTTGAATGATCTTATCGAACTTAGTGAGCGAAGCCCAGAACAACGAGTTGAGAATCATCGACCTCGACTCAATAGAGGAGGAGTGTGCATAGACACTTGGTCTCATAGAGCGTTATTAAAATAAGCATGAGCCTACTATGGGGAGGATCCACTTACATATCTCTTGGTTGGATTAGTTAAGTTTCTTATCCTTAGGTATTTTGGCAATCAAATCTTTCATGCACCCCATTGATGCATCCAATTATGCTCTCCTTAAGGAATTTTCTCCAAATTTTCATTCTCCAATCAAATTATCAATTTTTTGAATTCCAAAATCCTCTTCTAATATTTTCATCATATTCATGGCTTTTCTGGCTCTTTGTAGACTCCAATTTTGTGTAAAAACTCTTTGTATTTTTCAAGAAATTCATTGTGAAAAATTTTCTCCTACAACTACATCAATGAGACCCCATATATGCATCAAACCTATCAACAAGACCCCAATGACATGAGGAAAAAATGTTTAAAAATAGATGTGAACACTCAACAAATTTTCACATTTGCTTTAAAACAAGGAAGGAATTTTTGAAATTTTGAAAGCCCAAAACCTTCTAAGAGCCATAACTTCCTAACTGTTTGTCTGATTCACTTTGTTCTTCAACCCTATAGCTACTAGAGGTTAGCTCTTTGTTATGGGGGCCACAAACCTTAAGTTTTGACAAAAAAGCTTTTGGAAATTTTTTTAACTTCCATAAAGGTTTAATAACAAAATCAATATTACAACATCAAATTATAAGAGTTAAACCTTTCTAACAAGCTCTAGTGACATTCTAATTTTAAAAACATCAAAATAATAATTAAATAATCAATCTACTATGGTTAAAACTTAGCCTAAGTGTCACTGCCCAATGAGAAAGGTACTTAAATGATATAGGTAACACATTGAATGCAAATCCTTGGTTGTATTTTGACTACAGATGGCACCTAAAGGTCTAACAAGAATATTGTTAACTCAAAGATTAAAGCTAGTATCAACAAAAAGATTATAGTTGATGGTGAAGATTCTTCGACAAGATCAATAATAAGTGATGAGGTGAAGGTCTTCCACAAGATCTACCACTTTCTTACTTTAATTCAAATATGGGTATTATTCACATCTCTCCATCTCAAATCCTTTTTCTATTTGAAGTTCAAACATGGATGTTGAAAAGTGATATAAATTTTGTTAGGAGTGGGACCTTCCTCTCTAGCAACAATGAATTTTTTTTCACTTATTTTTTTTTCAAAGTATCAACTATAAGATTGGACATGTGAGTAGATAGTTTTAAAATTAAAAACATTTTTCTTTCTATATATTTTTTCCAATGATATCCATTCAATTTTAAGCCTCTGATGTACTCTGAATTTTCTTTGCTCATTATTAATAATTTTTTGAGGTTTAACACTCAATAATAGCCTTGGCATGAAATTCCTAATTTATAGGATCAATTTTAGGGACAACATTAGGTTATGAATTAAAAAATTCTATAAAGGGAATTTTGAAATTGTTCTATTTGATAGAACCAAGGGAATTTCATCCCACTAAGTATAAAATGAATTTCCTATATAAAACCATTCTTGAAGAATGAAGTGTTAGCCTAATGGTAAGACACTTGATTTGAAAGCTTCAAGTCATGGGTTTGATTTTGGTGGGTGATGCTGAGTTATAAGGTTCTCATTAAACTATATTACAATTCTTTTATGCTTTCAACACCCCACCCTCTTATAAAACCATTCTTATGATAGCTTAGAAAACTTACATTCTTTAATAAACATGTAGTTTGATAAGGGATTAAAACTTCATACTTAAAAAATGTTGTTCACCACCATTAAAATAGTGGAAACGCCCATTATTGTAGATAAGCCAATAATAAAGTTCATCAAAATAGTAATTTAAGGAAGGTGTAGCATATTAAAAGTTGAAAAATGTCTACTAATTTCTTGTTTGCAATTTTATCCTAACCAGAAAGCCCTTAACAAAATCCACAGCATCTATTTTCAAAGTCTAATGGTGATTTTGTCATATTTTATCATATTTCCAAAGTCATAGTCAAATGTAATGATATTATCATATAGTCTTATAGTGATGTTATGTATTTTATTTGTGTTTACATATTAAGTATATGAGACTAAAGTCATGAGAGAATGATGGTAAGGATCTTCCTCAACAAACCCTAAATGGTCACAATTCCACACTCTTCTAAGTCAAATTAGCTTAGAAAATAAGAATACAATGAAATGAAGAAATTGTCCCTCTATTAATCAATCTCAAAATAAGAATTACGTGAACAATGAGAATCCAAGCTCAACTCAACTCTTCCAAGGATCTTAAAGGCCAAACATGTCTCTTCTCAATCCCTCAAACTTACTCATACTTGAAGCATATAAGTTCAAAGTAAGGTAGCACTCATAGGAGACTCTTCACCTTTCCTTTGGCTACCCTCTCTCTTAAGTGCTCTCACTCTTGCATATTACCTTACCTTAGACTCTCTTCTCCTTTCTTAAAAACTTAGATACCCTTTTATAATTGTTGAAGTGAGCCTTAACCTATCCAAATCATTGGCCTTCCTTTAAAAATTCATGCACATTTCAAAAATTTATTTATTTATTTTCAAATTGCAAGTGACTACAGCTTGAACTCTCTCAAACTTTCCAACATGCGACCAGAATATGACATACAACTTACTTGCACTAGTAAAATTATTCATTTAATACCTGTATTTCTCTAATGTTTACAATGAATTGTAGCTTGCAACTTTAGACTACAATCTTACTACAACTCATAGTGGCCTAGTATAGCCTACAACTTGTCATTGTGATCAACTGTGACTCATTTCCTCATTACAATTGCCTACCTAAAGCTAGAAACATATGTAAATGACTCTAAAATAACTCCAAAACACAAATACCCACTCATAAAACTTCTAGGACACATTGAGGACAAGAAATACATGAAGAAGCTAAGGCGATGTTCTCATCCTATCCCTCCCTCTTAAAAAATGTTATTCTTGATGACCTCTGATAAGTTGGAAAGCAATATGCCCCCATGACGCAAGGTCATTAGATTCAACATCAAATTCTCATGATTGAATGCATCAAAATCATTATATGAATGAGTATCACACCCATTTATAATGCTTAAATTTTTCATTTTAAGCTTCGCTTTCTATTAGAGACTTGTCCCATTATGCTTCCAATATTTGAACATTTTCTTAGAATCTCTTAATTACATCTTCATAATGATTTAAGCCTATACAAAGTTTACACAAGAATTTGGAAAAAGATACATTAATATCCTTCAATGTAAGATCTTAGCTAATCTTCAATGATAATTCTTCACCTTTAGCTAATTGAATTCCACTTTCTTTCAGAACCCCTTATGCTCAACAATAATTACAACACAATTTTAGTTTCCAAATAGCTTCAAGCTATGTTCCAATATCAATGGAAATACAAAATTCAAACTAGCACTAACACAAGTTTCAATAATTAATAGCATTATCCAAATCAAATGCATCATATACAACATCATCACATTTAACATTTAGATCATTCATCATCATAAATTCCCTTAAATTATGAACCATCAATGAAGAGTCCAAATTACTACTATCATCATCAACAATGGTAGACAATAATTTAAATCTTTGCTAATTTGAATGATTGTCAAAGTATGATTCTTACTAGAAAAAATAGCCTTATTATTAAAGTTCCAATGTCTACTAAGAATAATATCAGCATAATTAATGGACAATACACCATAAAGAATTCTATATTGAAATTAGCTAATGGAAAATTCCAAAAGACATTGCTTCTTAACTTTCTTATAATGATTTTTCATCATCCAATATGCTTTGTATGGATCAGGGTGAGGAATGGTATCTAAATGCAATAGTTTTACAACTTTGGCAAAGATCACATTCTCTTATGCTCCACCATCAATAAGTGCATTCAAAGAATAGCCTTTAACATTACAATAAGTTCTAAATAAACTCTTTCTCATAATATCTTCATTGGCATTCACATTACTAACAAAAATACAACTACTCAGCTCACTTTACTCAATGATTTGTAAAGGTTCAATTTCACATACCTTTCTTGAAGTTTCAATTATATCTTCTTCTAATATAGTTTGAATTTCCTTGATCTTATTTGCATCCTTCTTTGGCTTAGTACTTTCCTGTTGTTTATGACCATACTAATCACAATTATAGCACTGATCTTTACATTTTAGGTATCTATTCCTTCTTTTTTACCTCCTTGATAAAGTTGACTTTCTTTCTTTCTTTTGTTAATCTTCACTTTTCTTCTTAGATGACATCTTTGACTACTGAGCTATATCTTTTTTATTTTTTTCTTGTGATCTTTATTCTTCTTTAATTCAAACCTTGTAATATTCATTTTAGCCTTAAGAGTAAGATCATGAGCTTCATAAAGGGAGTCAAGCTCATAAAATACCAATTCTTGCTAATATTGCATCCCTAATTTACTAATAAGATTAGAATCTTACTCATATTTAGACCAATGGACATTAGCCTGTTGTAAAGTATTACAAAACTTAACATAATAATATTTTGCCTCTTTGTCCCAATGTTTGAGAAATTTTAGCTCATTAATGGCTTCATGATGGTAGGAAGTATTCTTAAATTTCTACTTCAACTTAAATTCAATAATTTACCAACTCTCAATAAGTCTATCATGCCCTTAAAAATATTTGATAAATTATCTATCCCATAATTTAGCTACTAATCCCTAAAGTTTACTCTCAATAATATAAATCATGAACTTACTAGAAATTTTGTCAACATAAATATTCATTCATAACTCTTATTCATGAAAGGAAGAAATTTGTACATTCAACACCATTGAATATAAAAATATCAACATGACAAACTCTTAAAGAACTTCTAAATATTTTCATAAATTTATCATCATTATTTTCCTCACTAACATAATGGAATGGGAATCTTTGTTCATTGCTTTAAATTTTAATCTTTTCTCTTCTTGGAGCTTTTTGATCACTTTTCCTTCTTACTCTTTACATAGGTGCAAAAGGATTTTTTATTTCAATCTTCTCTTCAAGTCTTCTTAATGTTTCTTCAAAATCATTATGTAGACTAGCTAATGGCTTGGGAATGACTTCTTGCATTTTAGCCATAAAAGCTTTAAAGGAATCCTTGAGCTCTCCAAGTTTTTTCCAAGCTCTTAATTAGTCTTCTTCTTAGGAGCCATACCTTCTATAAGGCTAAAGGCAACATCTTAAAGTAATAAGAAGATATCCTCAAATAATTTCCTTCAATTCAAGAAAAAGGAACTTAGCTTTAATACGAAAGTGAAAATTTGAAGCAAATCACTTTAAATTCTAGCCTTTCAGGAAAATTAATTCATAAATATCATAAAAGAAACTCTATCTCATAAATATCTAATGCGATGAGATATCGCATGGGCTGCGATATTGCATACGCGATATCGCGGTGTGCCACCAAGTCTATAAATAAGAGGCGACTCTTCCTTGTTTCTCATCTAGGCCTAGACCGTAGTAAAACTCTGGTAGTTTTTCCCCTTCATAGGTATATTAATTCCCATGTGCCCATAGTAGGACTTCCAAAGTGATTGGATCTTTATTCGAGCAGACATTGTACCTGAACACAAGTTTGTGTACGGCAATAAAGATGAACTTCTTGGATAAACCTTGCAGTGCATGGAATAGGCTAATTAGGATTTTGTTTACTGTTATTTATTATTTGTCATTTAAATGCTTTATTAGTTATTAAATCTCTCTCAACCCTTCTCTCCTAGTTAAGTACCTCAGTATGACCACTTCGAACACATGCGTTACGCTTGGTGATCCTAGCAACGACTAGCGTTTGGTAACCAAGGTTGCATCGGTTCAGGGTGTGAATGGTAAGTGGGAACAGATGTTGATGCTAGGTTAATTAAGGCTTAGTTAGTTAGTTAGAGTTAGCTAATTAGTCTCTTTATCCTTCAACTCAATAGCATAGGAGATAAAATAGAAAAGACATAAAAATCATATACCTCAGACTTACTTAACCATACAACCGTGACAACTACAAGTAAGTCTAGGAAGATAATGAATGATTAACCCTAAGTGTTCCATAAGGCGTGTGGGCACTTATTCTACAGAGTTCAACCGGATCGCATATGTAACGCTTGTATTCATATGGTTGAGTGTTGGGATACCTCGCCACTTATCATTGGCGTCGTTGCCAAGGACTAAGTGTTTGTGTGCTAAGTAGACCATAGGAAATCACTCATATTGTTGGGAGCTTAAACAAACCCCTAGGGTTAATTAAACAAAAAATTATGTAACGGTTAAATAGCACACCGAATCAAATAACAATGTCTTCTTCTAACAGGAGCAATTCACCACCTAGGGATTATACTAGAAACAGTCGGTAGTCTAAAACACATAACCAAAATCCGTCAGTTCCTCAACAATACCGAGTGGTATATACCCATCCAGATGAGTATAGACCATATTGTACCTTTATCCTCCATCAAGACAAACAACTATGATGAAGAGATTTGCAAGGTAACATAGTGTTACCCCTAGATCGGGCAGTCCCTAACATGTTTCTTCGTGCTCTTTCACAAATAGGCATGACAGAATTATACATTGAATACATTATAGGAAATTATGACATAAGGGATTACCATCCCACAGCAGTGCAATGTCTAAGGGACTCAAGGCAGGAGAGCCATCATACACTGTTGAAGGGCAAAGGGGTCCTGCATTTCCTAAGTGAAATTAGAGATGATGAACCCATTATAATGGGTTCTCTATCCAATGATGTTCCCCCTCCTAACAATGGTGAGGAGGTGGGGTATCAAAACCTACACTCCACAATACATAATCCTAGTTCTAATCCCTATGAATGCCAACTATTCACTGAGGGAACAACAACACATGACAAGGATGGGCACTTGGATCATCATCATGATCGGGGCCATAGTAGCTGAAGAGAAGGCAAGACACATCATCATGGTAATGGTTCTCCTTCTTCTTCTTCTTTATCACATCACTCACCCTCTCCTTCCACATCTGGGTGCAACCATCAAGAGCATAATGGTGAGGATAGAGGTAGGCAAAATGAGAGATCTCGACGAGAGAGTCGAGAGAGAGGACAAGGGCATGAACGAAGGGAAAGTAGGGAACAACATAGACATCACAGACGTCATGAAAGAGATGATCATGATGAGCCCGTACTTGCAACCTAAAGTATGATAGATATAACGGAGGTAGTTAGAATACCAATAAGGCATCGAAAAGATAGCCAAATCAAGTACTTAGACATGAATAATATCCCACGGCTTGAAGGGGGATACAACGCTAATCCGTAGCATCATTTACAGGCATTCCATAATGCCTACGCCTTGCAAAAAATAGAGAACAAGTGGAAGAAACTAAAGTTATTTTCCAGGACACTCATTAAGGAAGTAGAGAGTTGGTATGGGTCCTTAGAACAGGAAACCATTAGGAGGTGGAGTATGATGTTAGAATTATTCAACGATAAGTATCAAATGTACTCTAGAGTATCTAACATGCGTAAGTAGATCCAAGGATGGAAGCAAGGTACTCATGAACCCTTGGATGCTACCATGAGCTAATACTATGCATTGCTACATCGTTGCCCAGACCATAATTACGCACAACGGGACCAACTTCGCCACATCGTAGATGGGCTAAGACATGAGACTAGGAGAACCCTTGGAACTTATGCCCAAGGGAGACTATCAGAACTTAGAGCCCATGAGATTCATTGATTGTTTGAGCAAGTAGCCAAAGAAGAAGTGGAGCTACAGAAAAGAGAGAGCGTGGAAAAATATAACCGTGATCCTTCCCTTCGAAGGAAGGGAGTGAGATTTTGTGATGAGGAGGATGAGTCACCACTCGAAGAGTTGGTGAACAGAAAAACCTTGCCGATTCAAAAGCTAACAACAGAAGTATCGGCTAAGGTGGATCAATTGTGGAATTCCTTAGACTCTAGACTTGAAACTATCCTAAAAATCATAGCGGAGTCTAAGGAGGAACAAAGTAGTGACAAAGACAAGAAAAAGTGAAGAGATATAGGCCCTGCACATAACAAGGGTAAGCGGAAAATAACTATCTCTGATGAGGTTGTGGATTTTGACATAGACAATGATGGTGGATGTGAGATCTGCTAATATGACCATCCTAAGGGATGTTGTCCAATCATCTCACATCTACAAGATTCTAGGGTGTATGCACTCAACCCAAGACTTAACCAATAGCAAGGACCTCGAAGGTTACCTTATCCCCAAGGTAACCTGAGACAGTTCCACCAACCGTTAACATACTATCCAAGTGGAACTCCACCACAACCCATCAGACAACATCAGCAGTGGCAACACCCATAGTCATGGGGGATGCCACCGCCCAAGCAACAATACCCTTACCAGCAACCAGATCCTTATGGCTATTATGTGCAGCAGCTAGTTTCTCCAAGTGACTCTATGGATCACACAACTTCCCAACGTCACTGCCAAGTTCGGGAGTACTTTAGAAGGACTCCTTCTCCTTTGGGAGACACTTCACATACGTTCCATCCTCCAAATCCATCCGCCACTCCTATGCCGGTAGTTCCACTACCACCAGCTCCAACAATGCAAGGGGAACTTCCCACTCAATCGCAGCAACGTAATGCTATGAGAGCTGTAAAAATTCAACCCATTGCTGGTTCTGAAAACCATGAAAAGAGAAGACCTTTCTTCAAAACCAAAAGCCTAGACAAGCTCTCACAACAACAAGCGGTTGAGTCTATGCATGCTCCTCCAACATACAAGACTTTAGATTTCCCTTTTGTCCAACAATAGAGCTGCACGCATATAGTTATGTTAACGCATATCGTTACTGATTGGATCAAGGTAGGCCACCTCCCAGAAAACTCTCTGATCCTGGAAGCCCCTTAATCTATCTACAAGTCAAATGGAATGAACCACATAAGGCTCTTCTTGACTCAGATTCCAGAGTCAACTTAATCTCACGAGAAATGTATCAAGCCTGGAACCTACGCCAACTCAAGAAGAGCAACATTCAACTAGAGCTGGCTGACTAGTCCATCACCATTCCCTTGGAATTAGTGGAGGACATCATTACCACTGTGTGTGGTTGGTCATACTTAGCCAATTTCCTGGTGATAGAAGTTAATAGTAACAATGGGGCCTTCCCAATTATAATGGGAAGGGCATGGTTGAGTACAGTAGACACGTGCCTAGGGATCTGTGATCTTTCTTTGGAGATATCTAAGATAAACATTTATGAAAATATTGAGAAGAAGAAAGTTCCATGCATCACATACAGTGACTCAGAGGGTGATGACATGGAGGAATGCTCAACATCTCTTACATGTAGCCAGTATGTCCAAGAAACACAAATACAAAAGTGCTTGTATGTAGCAACCACACAAGTAGTGGACACCCCATGGTTGACAACTAAACAAAAGAGCAATCGATCAACATGCATGGAACAAACTGGGGGAACAACTCATGCCAACACTGAAGGCATAGATATATTGGAATATGAGTGTCACCAACTTCCATCCCTTAACCTGAACACATCAATTGGAAGAAGTTGGACACTTCTGAGAAATTTAAATAGGTGCTCATTATTTCAGATCCTCCCTTTTCATTTAGTCATGGGGGAGATGGCCACCTATGCTAATTATTAGAGGTCCTTAGTTCTTTTTAGTTTTTGTTTTACATGTTTTTGTTTTACATAATTTTGTTTTCCACGTTTTTGTTTTACACTTTTTTTCTTACACATTTTTGTTTTCCACGTTTTTGTTTTACACCTTTTTGTCTTACACATTTTTGTTTTACACATTTTTGTTTTACGCATTTTTTTTCCACGTTTTTGTTTTACACCTTTTTGTCTTACACATTTTTGTTTTTCACATTTTTGTTTTGCATGTTTTTTTTTACACATTTTTTTTTTACAAATTTCTTTAGCTTTTCTTATTTTTGTTTTACAACATCATTATACTTTTTCATTTTTTTTGTGTGTGTTATCCATCTTGTAATTTTGTCACCTAATAAGTATTCTTTACGATTGTATGAACCATTTTTCCCATTGATTGTTAATGTTTGATTTTTACCTTTAAGTTCTGATGTTGATACTAAGGTATGTTTCTTTTGATATGACAAGCAATGAGTCCACTTCATCCATTCATCCACAACATTCTATGGTCTCTCTTGGCTTGGAAATGTATAGTCCCTTTCTTAATAAGAACTATAACGAATTGGTGACTTGACATTTCTCAAACTAAGGAAGGACTCAAGGATTGAAAAGGGTGTGACTTCAAGGGAACTTGATGCATTTGTGTTGCCCATTCTCTTGGATGCTTGGATGTTTTCTTCTTCAGTTTTCTTGTTGTTTTGATGTCACCCAATTATCTAGAAGCTGAGTCAATAAAAATAATAAGTCTTTGCATGGTGTGGTTCTCAGGCATAAACACATAAAAACAATAAAAAATAAAAAAAGTGAGAAATCAAAGCACACCCCTTAGATAAAATAATTCCTTGGGCTACAAGCACTAGTTATGGAACTAAAAATGTTCCCTCTAACTAAGGCCATTCTCGCTTCCCATTCTCTCCTCATTTGTTTCATTGGAATGGTGGTGGCTCTTTGGAGATGCATTCTTGTTATTCAAGTGGATGGATTGGATGAGTGCATTAATGCGAAGTCACTGGATGTGATTTGTTTGAGGCCGAAGTTGGAATGAGATTTATCAAGTTACATTAATCATGAAATCCACAAGGGGCTGTACACTAGCTTGTTCTTGAGACTCCATTCCATTCTCTTCTCTCCATCCTTCTCTCCATTGTTCACCTCATTGCCGGTTGTATCATTAGTGTATATTTTGGTTGATGCATTGTTTTTTTTTTGGTAAATTCTTGTAGTTAAGACTTTAACTCTTGTTCCAAATGACATTCTTAGAGCCTATGGACTCTTTGAATGTGGGTTTGTCAGGGCATCAAGGGCATGAGCCTGCTTTGGAGAGGACCCACTGACATTCCTATTTGGTGCACTAGTTAATCTCTTTCCCCTAACATTTTCACAATCTATTTTATTTTTTTCATTTCCATCTTGACATCCATTTCATCGATGTCCTAGTTGTCTCTTTTTCTTCCTCTTTCTTATTCCTTTTATTTTTCCATTCTCTTGCTACTGGAGGTTCGCGATTAGTCATGGGGGTACAGGGCCCAATTTTTTCAATTTTCTCCTAGCCCCTACACCTTTGGTAGTCATCATTAATATATCTCTAGATCCATATCAGCCATACCACAACCCAGCCAATGGACCTTTCACTGAAGCAAGGTATCAATTACATGATAATTCAGTTATCCTTGCTAATATAAGACTATGTTGTATGTGCAGATGGAAATCATGCAATAATGGATTGGATCTGGAGGGAACACTTGGAATGGAGTAGTGCTGAAAGTAGCTATGCAAGGAGCAAGATCGATGGCATGCTTACGGATGGACAATGAAAGGCGTAATCTTGGCTTTGGCAGCAGCAAAACTTCTTTCTCTCTCTATTTCTCTTTCTTAGCTACCAAATGAGGCCTAATGTCAATGTAATAAGATGTTCACTCTTGTTGTCATGAACACCAGTTTTGTCTTGTCTTGTAATGATGATCCGTTCACATGTCATCCCATTAGTTCCATTTTGAGTCAATAATCCCATACATTTCCAATATTTTGTAAGGAAGTCGAGGACAAGTTTTCATTCAATCATGGGGGTATGATGGAACGCGATATCACATTGGCCATGATATCGCATCCCACGTGATATCGCGTACACGATATCACGTCTTCCTTCGCAATATCGCATACGCAATATCACAGTGCGCTGCCAAGTCTATAAATAAGAGGCAACTCTCCCTTGTTTCTCATCTAGGCCTAGAACATAGTGAAACTTTGGTAGTTTTTCCCCTCCAGAGATAGATTAATTTCCATGTGCCCACAGTAGGACTTCCAAAGTGAATGGATCTTTATTCGAGCAGACATTGTACTTGAACACGAGTTTGTGTACAACAATAAAGACAAACTTCTTGGATAAATCCTGCAGTGCATGGAATAGGCTAATTAGGATTTTATTTACTATTATTTATTATTTGTCATTTAAATTCTTTATTAGTTATTAAATCTCTCTCAACCCTTTTCTCCTAGTTAGGTGCCTCAGTACAACCACTTCGAGCACGTGCGTTACGCTTGGTGATCCCAGCAACGACTAGCATTTGGTAACCAAGGTTGCATCGGTTCAGGGTGTGAATGGTAAGTTGGAACGGATGCTAACGCTAGGTTAATTAAGGCTTAGTTAGTTAGTTAGAGTTAGCTAATTAGTCTCTTCACCCTTCAACTCAATAGCATAGGAGATAAAATAGAAAAGACATAAAAATCATATACCTCAGACTTACTTAACCATACAATCGTGAAAACTACAAGTAAGTCTGGGAAGACAATGAATGATTAACCCTGAGTGTTCCATAAGGTGTGTAGGCACTTAGTCTGCAGAGCTCGACCGAATCACACGTGTAATGCTCGTATTCGTATGGTTGAGTGTTGGGATACCTCGCCACTCATCAATATCAAAGCTCTTATGAGTCTTAGGTAATTCAAACCCTAAGTAGGTGCACAACATATAAATTCTTCAAAATTCATTTAAATCTTAATGAAGATCACAACTATAAGATGTGGCCTCCAAACCAATGCTCTAATACCAATTTTGTAAGGATTTTCCTTAGCAAACCATAACTAGACCTAATTCCACACTCTTCTAAGTTAAATTAGCTTAGAAAATATTAACATAATGAAAAAGAGAAATTTTTCCTAAGTTAATCAATCTCAAAATGAGGATTACATCAACAATAAGGAGCTAAGCTCAACTCAACTCTTCCAAGGATCTTAGAGGCCATACATATCCTCTCTCAATTCCTCAAAATTGCTCAAACTTGGATCACACAAGTTTAAGATAAGATAATACTCATATGAGACTCTTCATGTTTTCTTTGGTTACTCTATTCCTTAAGTGCTCTCACTCTTACTTCTTATCTTACCTCAAACTCTCTTCTCCTTTCTTTGGACCTTAGACATCTTTTTATAACTACTAGAGTGATCCTTGGCCTACCTCAATTATTGATCTTCCTTTGAAAATTCATGCACTTTTTGAAAATTCATTTTTTCTAGTCTGCAAGTAACTATGGCTAACACTCCCTTACATTTCCCAACCTATGACCAAAATACAACTCACAATTTGCTTGCACTAGTAAAATTCTTCATTTTCTTCCTTTGTTTCTCTATATTCTACATTAAATTGTGGCTCACCACCTCAACTTGGGATCTTATTGCAACTCACACTAGCTAACAACTCCTCACTATGATTGACTACGATTCACAATCTCATTGCAGTTACCTACCCAACTCTAGAAGTACATGTAAATGACTCTAAAATAACTCAAAAACATAGATACTCACTCCTAGGACTCCTAGGTTACATTAAGGTTAAGAAATATATGAAGAAGGCTAGGTGATGTTCTCATCAAATGAACTGCTTAATTAAATGCATAAATAATGTTAAAAAGTGGTAGTAGAGAAACTAAAGAAGATAGAAGCTTTTGCAAATGTTTTAACATTTAACATAGGAATTATTGATCAATTTGTAGAGACAATTCATAAGACAAATCCATTGTCATCCAATAAGAATAATTTAACAAGTAGCCTAGAATTGATGGTAAATTTTTTCAACATATGTTTTACCTCAAATAATGAAGTAATGATAAATGTTCTATCATTTTCTAACGATGCCATTAATAATTTTGCAATACTTAAAAATTCTAAACCTATAATAATATGAAAATATTTCAGATCTAATACTAAGAAACTTAAGTGTTCTTACATTGGCCTATCTAGGTTGGAAACACTTTTACTATATTGGAGTAATAACCCTTGGTCACAAGTTCAAACAATTGTACACACTACAATGCTGTATGAATGTGTAGTGTGGGACCCAAGTCTTGATCAAGAATGATGTAAAAGATTGAGAAACTTCAAAAAAAAATCTTATTCAATGAATTCAAAACAAAAAATCAAGTGCCATATGCAATACTTTTGTTAGAAGCTAATTTGTTACCATTGGAAGCTAAAGCAATGTATTAGTTCCTAACATTATACTTAAGACATAAAAATAGCAATAAGATCTTAGGAGAAATCATCCAAAAATCTCAATAATAAGGGTGGTTCCATAAAGAGTAATAAGTTCAGAACAAGCTTAGAAACTTATTACAAAGAAATTTTTAGAGAGATGAAAAAATAAGGTACAAATACAAAAAAGCTTTAATTTTATTGGGAAAATATTAGAGGTAGTAGACATGATGAAGTGGACTATCTACATGTAATAATTTTTGGAAACTAGAATTTTTTATTACATCCAAAAAATTATAAAGGCTTTGTTAGATAGTTACAAAGCCTCAACATATTTTTGAAGAAAATTAAAAATATCATTGAAGTAATGCCCCAAGCAAATAGAATCAATTTGAAAGAAAGCAATCAAAAAATTACAATTAATAGTATAATTCACTCAAATGTAAGATAAAGATTGTCAAAATAGAATAAAATATGTTCTTCATAATTTATGCTTTGTTTGCATAATTTGCAAATACACTCTTCTCTTGGTAAATTGATCCAAATACCTATTGATGAGTGGCGAGATACCCCTACACTCAAACATACGAATACGAGCGTTTTCATGTGCAATTCGATCGCACTCCGTAGACTAAATGCCTACACACCCCATGGAACACTTAGGGTTAATTATTCATTGTCTTCCCAGACTTACTTGTAGTTGTCACGGTGTATGGTTAAGAAAGTATGAGGTATATGATTTTTATGGTCTTTTATGTTTTATGTCTTCTATGCTAATGAGGGAAGGGTTGAGAAACTAATGACTAACTCTAACTAATAGATTAAGTCTAAATTGCCTAGCGTCAACATCCATTCCCACTTACCGTACACACCCTGAACCTAAGCGTGATGAGCATCTATTCCTTGGTTATCTGTACACATCCTTAAATGCTCATAACCAAGTCGTACTTATCCTACATTACTAGGAGATAAGGGTGAGAGAGAATCTAATCACGATGAGCATCCGTTCCTTGATTATCTGCACACATCTTACGAATACCATTGGGATTACCAAGCGCAGATCCTAGATACGCCACTGGGTTACCAAGTAGTCACACTAAGATGCTCGTAATCAAGTTGTACTCCTTCTTCCCTACTACAGGTAATAAATAACATGTAATAAATAACTAGTAATAAAATCCTATTCCATGCACTGCAAGGTTTATCCACAAAGCTCATCTTTATCTCCGTACACAACTTGCATTCAGGTACAATGTTGCTCGAATAAAGATCCATTCACTTGGGGACTCCTACTACGGGCACATGGAAAATAATCTATCTCTGGAGTGATCAATCTGCTAGAATTGCCCTACTTCTAGCCTAGGATTATGAAATAAGGGAAAGCCACCTCTTATTTATAGATATGACAACGCACCACAATATCACGTACGCGATATTGCAGGGGAAGACACGATATCGCGTACGCGATATCGTGAGGGATGTGATATCGCGATGGCCGCGATATCGCAACTCATGCGATATCGCGTCCCATCATACCCCCATAACTAAATGAAAACTCATCCTCGAGTTCATTACAATAATATCAGGTAGGTATGGGATTATTGAGGGAATGGAACTATTGGGATGATATGTGAACGGATTATCATTACAAGACACAACAGACTGGTGTTCATGACAACAAGAGTGAACACCTTATTACATTGACATAAGGCCTCATTTGGCAGTTGAGAGAAAAGAGAAGAGAGAAGAGGAGAGGAGAAGAAGAGAAAAGAAGTCTTGCTACTGCCAATGCCTAGATTACGCCTTTCGTTATTCATTCGTAAGTCCATCATCGATCTTGCTCCTTCCATAGCTGCTATCAGCGTTGCTCCATTCCAAGTGCTCCTTCCAGATCTGGTCCGTTGTGCATGATCGCCATCTACACACACAACACAGTCTTATATTAGTAAGGGTAAATGAATTTCAATGTGGGTAATACCTTGCTTCAGTGTAAGTCCATTGGCTGGGTTGTGGTATGGTTGATTACGGATCTAGAGATATATTAATGATGACTATCGAAGGTGTAGGGGTTAGGAGAAAAGTGAAAAAATTGGGCCCTGTACCCCCATGACTAATCGTGAACCTCCGGTAGTGAGAGAATGGAGAAAGAATAAGAACAAGAAAGAGAAAGAAAAAGAGACAATTAGGACATTGATGAAATAGATGTCAAGATGGAAATGAACAAAATAAAATTAATTGCAAAATGTTAAGGGAAAGAATTTAACTGATGCATGAAAGAGGAATGTCAGTGGGTCCTCCCCAAAGCAAGCTCATGCCCTTAGTGCCCTAACAAACCCACATTCAAAGAGTCTGTAGGCTCTGGAAATGTCGTTTGGAATAAGAGTTAAAGTCTTAACCATAAGAATTTACCAAAAAGAAAACAATGTATATACCAAAATATATGCTAATGATACAATCAACAATGAGGTGAACAATGGAGAGAAGGGTGGACAGAAGAGAATGGAATGGAATCCCAAGAACAAGGTGGTGTACAACCCCTTATGTGTTTCATGATTAATATGACGCGGAAAATCTCATTCCAACTCCAGCCTCAAACTAACCACATCCAGTGACTTCGCATCAATGCACTTGGCCAAACCATCCACTTGAATAACAAGAATGCATCTACGAAGAGTCACCACCATTCCGACAAAACGAAGGAGAGAATGGGAAGCAAGAAGGGCTTTAGTTAGAGGGAACACTTTTGGTTCCTTAACCAGTGCGTGGAGCCCAAATTTATTTTGTCTAAGGGGTGTGCTTTGAATTCTCACTTTTTTTCTTTTTTTGTTTTTTTTCTCTCTTTTTTTTTCTTTTTTTTTCTTTTTGTGTTTTATGTTTTTATGCATGAGAACCACACCATGCAAAGACTTCTTATTTTTATTATCTCAACTTTCGATAATTGGTAACATCGGAACAACAAGAAAACTCAAGAAGAAAACATCCAAGCACCCAAGAGAATGGCCAACACAAATGCATCAAGTTCCCTTGAAGTCACACCCTTTTCAAACCTTGAGTCCTTCCTTAGTTTGAGAAGTACCCAATCACCGATTCATTAAAGTTCTTATTAGGAAGGAAACTATACATTTCCAAGCCAAGAGAGACCATAGACTTTGGTGGATGGATGGATGAAGTGGACTCATTTCCTGCCATATCAAAAAAACATACCTTAGTGTCAACATTGTAACTTAAAGGTAAAACCCAAACATTAGAAATCAATAAAAAAAGTTCATGCCATCGTGAAGAACACTTATTAGGTGACGAACTTACAAGGTGGATCACACACACACACACACACAAAATGGAAAAGTATAACAATGTTGTAAAACAAAAATAAGAAAAGTTAAAGAAATTTGCAAAACAAAAACATGTAAGACCAAAAATGTGTTAAAAAAACATGTAAAACAAAAATATGTAAAACAAAAAACTTGTTAAACAAAAATGTGTGAAACAAAAACATGTAAAACAAAAATGTGTAAAAAAAAAACTAAAAAGAACTGAGGACCTCTAATGATTAGCATAGGTGGCCATCTCCCCCATGGTTAGCATGAGTTTCCTCAGTTCATTCTGTGCATATTAGTTTGCTCTTCCTAGTAGCTATCAACCACGGGGTGTCTACTACGGGTGTGGTTGCTACATACAGGCACCATTGGATTTGTGTTTCTTGGGCACACCGCTCACATGGAAGCAATGTTGAACACTCTTCCATGTCATCACCCTTTGTGTCACTGTATGTGATGCACAGAACTTTCTTCTTCTCAATCTTTCCATAAATATTTATCTTAGATATTTTCAAGGAAAGATCACGGATCCCTAGGTACACATCTACTGTACTTAGCCATGGCCTTCCCATTATAATTGGGAAGCCCCCTTCGTTGTTAACTTCAATCACTAGGAAATCAGTTGATTATGACCATCCACACACAGTGGTGATGATGTCCTCCACCAATCCTAAGGGAATGATGATGGACTAGTTAGCCAACTCCAATTGAATGTTGCTCTTCCTAAGTTGGGGCAGGTTCCAGGCTTGCTACATTGCTCATGATATTAAATTGACTTTGGAACCTGAGTCAAGAAGAGCCTGATGTGATGCATTCCCAGTGATTTGCAAATAAATTAAGGGGCTCCCAGGGTCAGATAGTTTCTTAGGAAGGTGGCCTACCTTGATCCAGTCAGTTACGGTATGTGTCAACATAACCGTATGCGTACGGTTCTTTTGGACTGAAGGGTGCTCCGAAGTGTTAGATGATTGAGGCATGTACTTGTACTCAACCACTTGTTGTTGCGAGAGTTTGTTTGAGCTTCTGGTTCTGAAGAAAGGCCTTTTCTTTGTACAATTGTCAGAACCAACACTAGGTTGAATATTTACAGCTCTCGCAGTGTTACGTTGCTGCGGTTGAGTAGGGAGTTCCCCTTGCATTGTTAGAACAAGTTGTATGGGAACTACAGGTGGAAGAGGTGCAGATGGAGTTGGAGGATGGGATGAATGTGAGATGCCTCCCAAAGGAGAAGGAGTCCTCCTAAAGTACTCCCAAAATTGGTAGTGACATTGGGGAGTTGTATGACTCATAGAGTCACCTAGAGAAATCGGCTGCTGCACATAATAATCATAAGGATCAAGCTACCAGTAAGGGTACTATTGTGTCGGCGGTGGTATCCCCCATGACTATGGGTATTGTCATTGCTAATGTTGTCTAATGGGGTGTGGTGGAGTTCCACTTGGATAGTACGTTAGTGGTTGGTGGAACTGCCTTGGGTTACCTTGTGGATAAGGTAACCTTCAGGGTGTTTACTGTTGGTTGATTCTTGGATTTAGCACATACACCCCAGACTCCTGCAAATGTGAGATAACTGGGCAACATCCCTTAGGATGATCATATTGGAAGATCTCACATCCACCATCATCATTTGTATCAGAGTCCACAGGATCATCGAAGATAGGAATTTTCCCCTTACCCTTGTTATGTGCAAGGCTTGAATTTCTCTGCTTTGTCTTACCTTTGTCACTACTTCGTTCCTCCTTAGACTCTTCTACGATTTTCAAGACTATTTCAATTCTCGAGTCTAAGGTATTCCACATATGGTCCACCTTGGCCGATACCTCAATTGTTAATTTTTGGATTAGTAAGGTTTTCCGGTTCACCAACTCTTTGAGTGGTGACTCATCCTCCTCATCATAGAATTTCACTCCCTTCTTGTGAAGGGAGGGATTGCAGTTGTATTCTTCAGCACTTTCCCTCTTACGTAGTTCACCCTCTTCTTGTGCTACTTGTTCCAACAAGTGATGTACTTCTTGGGCTCTAAGTTGTAATAGTCTTCCTTGGGCATAAGTCCCAAGGGTTCTTCTTGTTTCATGCCTTAGCCCATCCATGATGTGGTGAAGTTGATCCCGCTGAGCGTACCCATGGCCCAGGCAATGATGTAACAATGTGTAGTAGCAGGCCATGGTAGCATCCAAGGGTTCATAAGTACCTTGTTTCTAGCCTTGGATCTGCTTACGCAAATTGGACACTCTGGAGTACGTCTGATATTTATCATTGAAGAGTTCAAGCATCGTACTCCACCTCCTAATGGTTTCCAGTTCTAAGGACCAGTACCAACTCTCTGCTTCTTTAATGAGTGTCCTTGGAAACAACTTAAGCTTTTGCCACTCATTTTCTATATTTTTCAAGGCAGAGGCATTGTGGAATGCCTATAAATGATGCTACGGATCAACATTAGATCCCCCTTCAAAATGTGGGATATTATTCATATCTAAATGCTTAATCAGACTGTCCTTTTGGTGCCTTGTTGGAATCATAACAACCTCCACTATGTCAAGCATACTTTGGGTTGCAAGTAGGGGTTTGTCATGATAATCTCTTTCATGACACTTGTGATGTCTACATTGTTCCCTACTCTCCCTACGTCCTTTTCCTTGTCCTCTCTCTCGACTTTCCCATCGAGGTCTCTTGTCTTTCTTACCTTTATCCTCACCATTATGTTCATGATGGTTGTGCCCAGATGTGGAAGGAGAGGGTGAGTGGTGAGATGAAGAAGAAGAAGAAGGGGAGCTATCACCATGATGATGTTTCTTACCTTCTCTTCAGTTGCTTCGACTCCGATCGTTATAACAATCTAAGTACCCGTCCTTAGTGTGAGTTTTTGTTCCTTCCATGAACAGTTGGCATTCATGGGGATTAGAACCAATGTTATGTATCCTTGAGCATAGGTTTTGATGCCTTACCTCCTCACCATCATTAGGAGGGGGAACATCATTTTCTAAAGAACCCATTACAAGGGGTTCCTCGTCTCCTATTTTGCTAAGGACGTATGGGACCTTGCCCTTCAACAGTGTATGTTGACTCTCCTACCTTAAGTCACTCATATGTTGTGCATCTGTGGGATGATAATCCCTCATATCAAAGTCTTCAACAATGTATTTAGCAAATAGTTCTCGCATGTCAATCTATGCCAAGGCATGAAAGAGCATGTTAGGGATTGATCGATCTAGGGGTAACACGATGTTACCTTGCAGATCTCTCCATCGCAGCTGTTAGTCTTAATGGAGGATAAAGGTAAAGTTTGGAATATACTCATCGGGATGAGTATAGATTATCTTGTATTTTTTAGGACTTGGCTGATTTTGGTTATGTGTTTTATGTTGCCGACTGTCTCTAGTGTTAGTCCTAGCTGGTGAATTACTTTTGAGAGAAGAAGTCATTTTTTATCGATGTGCTATTTTACTGTTATATAAATTCTTGTTTAATTAATTAACCTAAAGGTTTTTTTAGGCTCCCAACAATGTGAGTGATTTCCTTTATGTTCTATTCAGTGCACAAACTCTTAGTCCCCGGCAACAGTGCCAATGATGAGTGGCGAGATACCCTTACACTCAACCATACGAATAAGATCGTTTTCACGCTTGATCCGGTCGAAATCTGTAGACTAAATGCCTACACGCCCCATAGAACACTTAGGGTTAATTATTTGTTGTCTTCCCAGACTTACATAGTGTATGGTTAAACAAGTTTGAGGTATATGATTTTTATGGTCTTTTATGTTTTATGTATTCTATGCTAATGAGGGAAGGGTTGAGAAACTAATGACTAACTCTAAATAATGGACTAAGTCTAAATTACCTAGCATCAGCATTCGTTCCCACTTACCATACACACGCTGAACCTATGCAACTGTGGTTACCAAATGCTAATCGTTACCGAGATCCCACGCGTAACGCATGTGCTCGAAGTGGTCGTACTGAGGCACTTAACTAACTTAAGTGTGATGAGCATCCGTTCCTTGGTTATCTGTACACATCCTTAAATGCTCATAACCAAGTTGTACTTATCCCACGTTACTAGGAGATAAGTGTGAGAGAGAATCTAATCGTGATGAGCATCCGTTCCTTGATTATCCGTACACATCTTATGACTATCACTAGGATTACCAAGCGCAGATCCTAGATACGCCACTGGGTTACCAAGTAGTCACACTAAGATGCTCGTAATCAAGTCGTACTCATTTCGCGCTACTGCAGGTAATAAATAACATGTGATAAATAATAGGTAATAAAATCCTATTCCATGCACTGCAAGGTTTATCCACAAAGCTCGTCTTTATTGCCGTACACAACTTGCGTTCAGGTACAATGTTGCTTGAATAAAGATCCTTTCACTTGGGGACTCCTACTGCAGGCACATGGAAAATAATCTATATCTGGAGTGATCAATCTGCCAGAGTTTCCCTACTTCTAGCCTAGGATTATGAAATAAGGGGAAGCCACCTCTTATTTATAGATATGATAGCGCACTGCAATATCGTGTACGCGATATCGCAGCTCATGTGATATCACGTCCCATCACCTATCTTAATAATTCCAAAATCCATAAGAGCATTAATTAGCAAAGTAAGCATGAGATTATAACACCTCCAAGTTGGAATTAGAAGATAAAATAATGAACAACGTGAAGATAGAATATGTCGATTGTGTTTACTTCAAGTGGTGAAAGATGAGCAACATGTATTATTGGAATGTTGTGAAACAAATTTAATCTAAAAAAAAGACAAATATTTTGTTAGTCTTTGTATAAGCCATTCAAGCTACCATTCTTAGTTCTAGGGAATTATATAGAAGATGTTCATGTTATATGAATATTAGACATATCTATGTACTTAAGACTTATTCTTACTAAAATATATTTCACAAGTTTATTTGTCTAACATAGATATAATAAAATATTAGTACAAGTATTAATATAAAATTATATAAAAAGAATTCCTAAACTAGTTTGATAGATCTTATTGGATCTAAGTAAAACATTTCAATTTCAATATTTTTATATTTAATCAAATAAAGTTTCACTAGATTCAAGGATGTAGATATTATAATTATCTATTATTTAAAATTCATAAGAAATTTTTGGCATGTAATAGTTGTGTCTAATTCATAGATCCATTAGTGCTATCATAGCCTTCATAGCTAAAGTAGAAATAACACTTTACATTACATTGA